>CAUYPO010053367.1:0-49593 GCA_963574435.1 Cheirogaleus major | reverse complement strand
AACCAGCTCTTGTTCCTCTGGAGAGGCACTCAGGTGGTGGGTGGGGCCCTGGGATTTCCAGGTGTGTCCTTATTCTCCACTTCAGTGAGGGCTGGTCTGGGAGTGAGTCTGGGCGGAGCTGGGTTGGGTAAGCCTGCCCTCGAGCACCGCAAATGCTGTTAGCAGGGGTCAAAGTCCTGTTCTCTAATTCCTGGAAAAGCTGTCAGGGAGGGGCTACGATGGCCCCACTCAGTCAGAAAGCCGCTCCCTGGCAGCGGCCGTCTCTGGACTGGTGTCCGCTGGTCTCTCCAACAACCGCTGGGGAGCCCACCAGCAGTCCAAGATCGAGATTGATGTGTTTTTAAGACAATTATTTCCTAGCATATACTTTGAATAAGACAATTTACAATTTATGACAGTTTAGCACAGAGTGAATTCCTTAACATGCTTTGGTGAAATTTAAGAGAAATTATCTTAACAGAACTTTATACTTACTTGGACAAGCAAATTATCCACAGCAGCTAAAATTATTTCTTTGGTCACCATTTACATTCAACAACTAGTATCATCGAGTTTATTTGCATATTAATGCCACTGTTAATAATTTCCTTTGTTACAGTTTGTCTATTACAGTGGTGTTTTTCTAAGTGAATTGTTCAATATTAAACTTTTAATGGATTGAGATGTAAATAATTGCATGGAATTCTATTTAAATGTAACCATTAGTTTGGAAATAAGTATAAATTATTATAAATGCTTAAAGCTAATTTTAAATAAATGATACCAAAAAGCATATATTAGCTTTTGCAAGTTTGTTGCATGAGTCAACTCTTCCTTTCATGAAAGCATATATTAGCTTTTTGGTATCAAAGATAATATGCACACCAGCTATTTTGAACAAATGACTTAAAATCTATGTAAAAATCTATTTAATTTCATACCCGTACTTTCCTTTAGTTGAACAAAGCTATCAAAAAGTAGCTTCAAAACACTGCCTCTAGGTATACTCCCTCAAAATTTTAAAAAACCTAACTTAAACACAATATTTCTGATGATGCATAGATAAATTGAGCAAGCTAAGGATCCTCATGTCAATAAGAAAATTTCATTTCCCACTACAACCAATACTGACTAGACTAATGGGATCTGGAGAAGGGCATGAAAAAACCAGAAGTAAAGCTATCAAATTCTTTAATCTCATTTTCCTAGTTATTGATGGGACAACCATGCCATCTCCAAGGCAAGAGATCTAGAAGGAAAATAGGATATTTGGTGGTAGAAATTCACATTTTCCTGAATAGCAATATGCCCCAAATAACTATAGCTAGACATACTTTTTCTGAAAAATAGCAGGCATACCTCCCAGTTCAGTTCTAGACCACTACAATATAACAAATATCACAATAAAGTGAGTCACACAATTTTTTTTGTTTCCCAGTGCACATAAAAGTGATGTTTACACTATACTGTAGTATATTAAGTGTGCAATAGAATTATGTCTAAAAAAAATACATACCTTCATTTAAAAATACTTTATTGGTAAAAAATACTAATGATCATCTGAGCCTTTAGCAAGTTGTAATCTCTTTGCTGATGGAGGGTTTTGCCTCTGTGTTGATGGCTGCTGATTGATCAGAGTGATGGTTGCTGTAGGCTGGGATGGCTGCAGCAATTTCTTAAAATAAGACAATAATAAAGTTTGTTGCATGAGTCAACTCTTCCTCTTATGAAAGAATTCTCTATAGCATGTGATGCTGTTTGATAGCAATTTGCTCATAGTGGAACTTCTATCAAAATCAGGGTCAATCTTTTCAA
Source organism: Cheirogaleus major (assembly GCA_963574435.1). Classification (NCBI taxonomy): domain Eukaryota; kingdom Metazoa; phylum Chordata; class Mammalia; order Primates; family Cheirogaleidae; genus Cheirogaleus; species Cheirogaleus major. Next base: position 47,799 of record CAUYPO010053367.1, on the reverse strand, counting down.
ACCCTGCCATTGCTTTATCAACTAAGTTTATGTAATATTCTATAGCTTTTGTTGTCATTTCAACAATGTTCACAGGATCTTCACCAGGAGTAGATTCCATTTCAAGAAACCACTTTCTTTGCTCACCCCTAAGAAGCATCTCATCGGTTCAAGTCAGATCATGAGCTTGCAGCAATTCAGCCACATCTCCAGGCTCCACTTCTAATTCTAGTTTTCTCACTATTTCCATCACACCTTCAGTGACTTCATCCACTACAGTTTTGAACCCCTCAAAGTCACCTATGAGAGTTGGAATCAAGTTATTTCAAATTCCTGTTAATGGAGACATGTTGACCTCCTTCCATGAATCATGAATGTTCTTAATGGTATCCAGAATGGTGAATCTTTTCGAGAAGATTTTTAATTGACTTTGCACAGATCCATTAGAGGAATCACTATTAATATTTATGGCAGCTATAGGCTTACAAAATGTATTTCTTAAATAATAAGACTTGAAAATGGAAATTAGTCCTTGATCCATGGGCTATATAATCGACAAGTGTTAGCAGCCATGAAAACAACATTAATCACCTTGCACATCTCCAGAAGAGCTCTTGGGTGACCAGGTGTATTGTCAATGAGCAGTCATATTTAAAAGGAATTTTTTTTTCTTAACAGCAGTTCTCAACAGTGGGCTTAAAATATTAATTAAACCATGCTGTCAACAGATGTACCTTCATCTGGGTTTTCTTGTTACATTTAGAGAGCACAGGCAGAGTAGATTTAGCATAATTATTAGGTACCATAGGATTTTCAGAGTAATAAATAAGCACTGCCTTCAACTTAAAATCACCAGCTGCATTAGCTCCTAACAAGAGAGTTGGCCTGTTCTTTAAAGCTTTGAAGCCAGGCATTGACTTCTCTCTAGCTATGAAAGTCCTAGATGACAACTTCCAACAGAAGGTTGTTTCATCTTCACTGAAAATCTATTGTTTAGTGCAGCCACCTTCATCACTGATCTTAGCTAGATCTTCTGGATAACTCGCTGCAGCTTTTACATCAGTACTTGCTGCTTCACCTTGCACTTTTATGTTATGGAGTTTGCTTCTTCCTTAAACCTCATGAAGCAACCTCTGCTAGCTTCCGACTTTTCTTCTGCAGCTTCCTCATCTCTCTCAGCTTTCACAGAATCGAAGAGAGTTAGGACCTTGTTCTGGATTAGGCCTTTGCTTAAGGGAATGTTGTGTCTGGTTTGATCTTCTGAGACCATTCACATTTTTTGCATATCAGCAATAAGGCTGTTTCGCTTTCTTATCATTTGTGTGTTCACTAGGTAGCACTTTCAATTTTCTTCAAGAACTTTTCCTTTGCATTCACAACTTGGCTTAGTGTTTGGCACAAGAGGCCTAGCTTTCACCCTACTTCAGCTTCCAATATGCCTTCCTCATTAAGTTTAATCATTTTTACCTTTTGATTAAAAGTAAGAGATGTTTTCTAGTCAGCATATTTCCACCATTATAGTCTACAAAGGAAGGTAAATTATGTTAAAAGATTGCCAAGTAACCATGCAATCAGAACAAGAAAAGCTGGCTGTTCCTGTGAGTGGGGTCAACAAGGAACAACTGTCTGGTAAAACCATTCTCATAGAGGGATGTCTCCAGCCAAGAAACTCAAAAGCTGTGTCAGCTGGATATGATGCTATTAATTGAGTCAGTTTTCTTTTGCATTCTATTATTTGCGATACTCCCTGATCACCAACTTGTTGGATTTGGGTGTTTTTAAGAAACTCCACGAGCAATATATTTATACACCATCTCTTGGGGGAGGAGGCTACGTCTGCAGAATGATAAGCTCCTTTATTTTTTCTTTTTGGCTCTCTCAGAGTATGGCTCTTTTGTTTAACTTGTTCTTGAACCAATCTCAAAAATCTGAAAGTATCTGAATGTCATCCCTTATGTACTAACTGCCCAAATCCAAACTTGTTTGAATTATTTCCATTTTAGATTTAATTTTCCCCATTTTATTAAATCTTTAGCCAAAGTAAAAAGACCAGTTTTTTTCTGCTTAGTATGTTATCTTAATGGCTAATATTCCGTTAAAAAATATAGGGTCCAGGATGGGCTCAGTGTCTTACACCTATAATCCCAGCCCTTTGAGAGGCCAAGGTCGGAGGATCACTTGAGGCCAGGAGTTTAAGATGCTTGAGGAAGAGACAGACCCTGTCTCTACAAAAAAAAAAATAGAAAAAATAGCCAGCTGTGGTGGTGTGTACCTGTAGGCCCAGCTATTCGGGAGGCTGAAGCAGGAGAATCACTTGAGCCCAGGAGTTAGAAGTTGCAATGAGCTGTGATGCCACCACTTCACTCTACCCCAGGTGACAGAGCAAGACCCTGTCTCAAAAACAATAGAGAGGGAGAGACAGTCCAATTTTTATGGAATGAATATGCCCTTGTTCTTTTTCATTTTGATGCCCAAAATGCAAATTCTTATAAAATTCATTTCTAATTTTAGAAATGAGTTGATCTAAAACTGCTAAAATAACATTTCCATGAGAAAGTAAAAAGGCTTTATGCATCCTCATAAAGATAGAAGTTGCACATTTCTCTAGACTTTGAGATCATCAAGTGGTATACAGTGAGAGTACTGTGTTGTACACCCGTATTGAACTTAAATATTGTATATTCCCCTGTTTCTGGATTGAATGCAACTAATTATTAATACTTTATATTATTGAGATATTAATATTGTCCTGAAAATAGGATATATTCTCTCTCTCTCTCTCTCTCTCTCTCTCTCTCTCTCTCCACACACATACCACACACACACATACACACAGAGTAAGGTTCCACATGATGTTTTGGTCAACAACAAATTGCATATAGGACAGTGGTCCCATAAGATTATAATGAAGCTGAAAAACACCTATCACCTAGTGACATTATAGTAATAATGTAGGACAACACGTTACTCATGTGTTTGTGGTGATGCTGCTATAAACAAACCTCCTGCACTGCCAGTTGTACAAAAGTATAACACATGCAGTCATGTATAGTCCGTAATACTTGATAATGATAATACAGGACTATGTTACTGGTTTGATCTGTATACTTACTACATTATACTTTTTACTGTTATTTTAGAGCATACTCCTACTTTAAAAAATGTAAACTGTAAAACACGCAGGTCTTTCAGGAAGTGGCCTACGTAGGCTAATATGTGGGTTTGTGTCTTAGTTTTCAAAAAAAACTTTTTAAGTAGGAAAAAAATTAAATAGTAAAAATATTACAGAATAAGGCTATAAGAAAGAAAATATTTTTATACAGGTATATAAGATGTTGGTGTTTTAAGCTAAGTGTTATTGCAAAAGAGTCAAGGCTGGGTGCGGTGGCTCATATCTGTAATTCCAGCACTTTGGGAGGCTGAGGCGAGAGGATTACTTGAGGCCAGGAGTTTGAAACTAGCCTAGACAAAAGAGCAACACTCCATCTCAACAAAAAATCAAATAAACTTTTAAATTAAAAAAAAATTCTGAAGCAGTTTGGAGAATTTTTTTTTTAATTTAAAAAGAAAAAAAAGTCAAAATTTACAAAAATAAACAATTTATAAAGTACAAATGTTACAGTAAGCTAAGGTTAGTTTACTATTGAAGAAAGAAAAATATTTTTTATAAATTTAGTGTAGCCTAAATATACAGTGTTTATAAAGCCCACCATAGAGCACAGTAATGTCCTAGGCCTTCAAATTCACTCACCACTCACTGACTCACCCAGAACAACATCCTGCAAGCTCCATTCACAGTAAGCACCCTATACAGATGTACCATTTTTTATCTTTTATACCATATTTTTACTGTACCTTTTCTACATTTAGATATATTTCGATACACAAATGCTCACCACTGTATTCCAATTGCCTACAGTATTCAGTACAGTAACGTGCCGTACAGGTGTGTAGCCCAGGAGCAACGGCTATATCACATAGCCTAGGTGTGCAGTAGGCTAGACCATCTAGGGTTGTGTAAGTGCACTCTATGATAGTCACACAATGATGAAATCACCTAAGGACACACTTCTCAGAATGTGTCCCATCATTAAGGGATACATGACTATCCTGCATTATAAAAAGTATATTTACTTTGGTTCCTATCACAGAGCACCTAAAACTTTTGAATTTCCAGAACATTTGTTATTTATAAGAAGCCCCTACATTTTAAGCTAATGCAGTGATTTAGGGCAGGGCCTTCAGTTAGCCTCAGGGTGGGGCTGGTCACCAGAAAGGTCAAGTGATTAGAGGATAGAAACTTTCAGTGGGCAGAGTGGTGGGAAGGGCTGGAGATTAAATTCTATAAAGACTTGTGAACAATGAGATTTTAGGAGCTTCTGTGTTGGCAGGTGTCCCTACTCCACAGGGATAGAAGCTCTTGCATTCAGAATTCTTCTGGACCTCACCCTATATACCTCTCCATCTGCTTGTTCATTTGTATCCTTTATAATTAACTGGTAAACGTAATTCAAGTGCCTTCCTGAGTTCTGTGAGCAAATTCTAGCAAATTATTGAACCTTAGGAAGGGGTCCTGGGAACCCCTGATTTATAGCCAGTAGGTCAGAAATATGGAGGCCTGGGACTTGCAACTGGTATCTGAAGTGGGGGGCAGTCTTGCGGGTACCCTTGAGCAGTGGGGTCTGCACCAATGCCAGGTAATAGTGCCAGAATTGAACTGAGTTGTTGAACATCCAGCTGATATCAGGAGAATCAGAGAATTGCTTGCTGGCATTAGAAAACACCAAAACTGTAATATACCAGAATGGAGCAAAGCTCCCCAATTTAGTGTAGTTGAGCCAACAACATAAAATATAACAGTAAGGAAGTTGTTCCTAGTTTTTAAACCTTCTGTTTCAGCACTAAACTTCAGAGGTCCTTATGACCTCTGTTGATATTTCTGATATTTCCCTAAACAGGAAGAAGCTCATGTCTTTGTAAGTGTGGTGGATCAATTAAATTAATGGCCTCAATTAGTGGCCTCCCTTTATCAACGCCCCTCCCAATGTTACTTTGCACTTATTCCCATCATGAGGCAGGAATCAGGGGAGGCCTTGTGACTTGCTTTGGCCAATAGAAGGGGTGAAGTTGTCATACGCCAGTTCCATACATGTTCCTATTTGTGTTATGCTTCTTTGTGATCATTGTAAGAATAAGCTCGTCTGATGGAGAATAAATGGGACACGGCCAGTTGTTCCATCTGAGGCCCTAGTGTGAGAGAGCACATAGTGCCCAGCCAACCACCAGCAAACTATGTGTGGTTAGCACAAGTGAATGAGGCCAGCAAGACCAGCCAAGCCCGGCTCAGATCAGCAGAACCATCCAGCCAACTCAAATACTCAGGAGAAATAATAAATGATGATGGTGTTAAATATCCAAGTGTGGGATGGTTTTTTATGCAGCAATAGTTAGATAAGAGAAAAGGTTTGTTTATTTATTATTACTTTAAATTAATGTCATTTCTTGGAGTAAAATAAGTAACTGGCAAGGTGTTCTGTTCCTCTAAAACTTGAATGTGGAATAAGTTCAGCATTTCCAATTTCAGGGACAAAGTTGTAGGAAGCAATTGCAGCTGTCAACGTTTTGTACAAATGTGGGACAGTATACACTATCGTCCCATGAATGTTCTCACACAGATACTCAAGCATTTTCTGCCCTGACTGATGATGGCAACAGAAGCCTTCCTTTGACTTGACTTTCATCTTGGGCGGCCCTATCCTCTGCTTCCCTTAGTCATCAACTCCTATAGCAATCTATCTATAGTTTACACTTACGCTGTGCCTCCTTAAAGTCTGGCATCTGCCCCCTGCACTCCACTGAAACAGTTCTCTTAAAGGTCATAAATGGCACTCAAATTCTTCTACTTATTTATTTATTTATTTATTTTAAAACAGGATCTCGCTCTTTCACCCAGGCTGGAGTACAGTGGTGCGATCATAGCTCACTGCAACCTCACATTCCTGGGCTCAAGTGATCCTCCTGCCTTAGCCTCTCAAGTAGCTGGAATCACAGGCCCACACAATCATACTTTTTGTAGAGACAGGACCTCATAATGACCAGGCTGGTCTCAAACTCCTGGCCTCAAGGGATCCTCCCACCTTGGCCTACCAAAATGCTGAGATTATAGGTGTGAGACACCACATCTAGCCATTTTATTTTTCTTTTATTAGAGATGGGATCTTGCTGTGTTGCCCATGCTGGTCTCAAACTCCCAGGCTCAAGTGATCCTGCCTCAGCCTCCTGAGTAGGTGGGACTACAAGCACAAGGCACCTCAATTGGCCCTATTTTTTTTAACATTCCTTTTTTAATTGACAAATAATAATTACACATATTCATGTGGTACATGGTAATATTTCAATACACATAATGTATAGTGATGAAATTAGGGTAATTAGCATATTCATTATATCAAATAGTTATCATTTTTTTATGTTGGGACATCCAACATCTTCTTTCTAGCTATTTGACACTATATATTATTAACTATAGCCATGCTACAGTGGTGTAGAACACTAAAACTTATTCCTCCTACTTAGCTGTCATTTTATATCCTTTAACAAATCTCTCCCTATCTCTCCCTTCTCCCTACCCTTCCCAGCCTCTAGTATCCCCTGTTTACTTTTTATTTCTATGAGATCAACTTTTTTTGGTTTCCACATATGAGTTATCCACTTACTAGACTCTTCTGTAACATTTGATGATCCTGAGCTCAATCTTCAAATTCTTTCCCTTGGCCTTGGTGAGGGACAAAACCCCTCTGAGGTCACTTAGGAAAAAAGCAACATCCTTAGGCAGAATCAAAGGTCTTCCCAGAATCACAAAGTCAGGAAGCACAGCAGGGCCTCACAAGGCACTGGGCCGGAGGTTACTCCCCGTCATTCCAGGCCCTCGGGCCTCTCAGTCCCTCTCCTCTGTCCTCTCTGTTTCTCTGTGCACTTTCTCTGCCTCTGCAGACACATGTGGCCAAACCCAGCCACGCCAGGCCCAGTTCAAGCACCTTATGTATTGATTAACTTCACTGAATTCCAGTTTCATGTGTCTACTTCATAAGTGGGCAGGGGCACATGTTCAATATGTTACAGATGCCCACGCCTGGTGTAGGTGTCATATGGACTGGGGAGGTGCCCCAAATGTGTTTCCAACATCTTGCTGGGCTCCCGTGAGTGGTGCAGTCCTCTCTCTACTCTCCCCCTTCTTCTCTGACTACTTCTCCGTGTCCTTCACCAGCCCCCTCCTCTTCCACTTACCCTCAACAACTGGCTGGTAACATTCGGTTCCTACTCAATCTGGGCTCTTTTTCTGAGCTTTCAGATCCACTGATATGACCGCGACTATTTGCTTTTTGACCCCAAAATCTATTTATCTTACCCTGACATTTCTCTGGAGTTGCACAATCATATTTCCAACCTCTTGCCTGCTATTTCCACAGGGATTTTCCACTGGCTTTTGACATATCCAACTCCTCCCTCATTTTCTGCTCTGGGATCCTTTCCTTTTTATCTCCTCCTCCTCCCCTGTCCTTATCTGAGATCACCTCACCGTCTTCCCAAACATTTTCTACTCCCTGAATTCTCCAAGCTCATTCTATGGCCAACTGTTACTGACATTTTTCTATATTATCATTTTCTCCTCACCCACTTTTTTTTATTCGTTTTCTTTTTGTATTCCCCTTCCTTTTGTATTTCCCCTTCCTTTCCTATTACCTAGTTCAGGCTTTGATCATTTATCTCCAGAACTATGTTATACTCCTGATGTCTAGTTTTGTGTGAACAATTTCACCTTGGGCACCCATATATCTCTATTTCAAAATGGATTTAGAGAAGAATTCATTCTTTTATATTATTTGTGGAGGAACAGTAAAAGGGGTCCAAATATTTCATCTATGCTGGCCCTTCAAACCGGCTGAAAACTCCTCTCTCCTTCCTCTCACTTCACCCTCGCCTCTTTCGCGGGTCGGCCTTGCTGCGGGCATCAACTCAGCCCTCAAGAAACTCAGCCTTTGCTTTTTACCTCAAGCCTCTTGCTTTCAGAGTTCCTCCCCATCTTGTACTACAAAAACACAAAGAATTCCCTTCCTGGGTGGGCGGGGTTGGCGGGAAACGGCAGAGTTACCAGTTATGGACTACAGAGCTCTCAAGCAGGAGGGGACAGCGGGCTGCAGCTCTCCCCCGTGGAGTGTTGCAGGCGTCACAGTCGCTCGGCGCTTACCTTTTCAAAGCAAGTTCTAAACTAGCTGTGCCCTCAAGAGCCCTATGATGAGAGATAACTCAGAAATATTTCCCTCATTTTACATAGGAGGACACTGAATCCGAAGGGAGCTGACGCGTGGTGCTGCAGCTGGAATTCAAACTTAAGCCCGTGTCTTTACAATCAAAGATGCTTCCACCTTCTCGAACCCTCTCTCCGGACTCTCCCCGTCCCAATTCTCCTCAGCATTATCTACTAGCAAAATCTTAATTCTGAAACCCCCAATCTCACCATCCTCCTCAAAAACCTTCCCCGGCTCTTCTTGGTCTGCAGTTCCGGTCACCAGGCCTCCGAGGCGAGCCCTGGGACGCCGCAGTCCCGTGTCCCGCGCGAGCTGCGGCCGCGTGGCGCTCCCTGTTCTCCGCCAGCTGCGAACTGCACGATCCGCCGAGATGGCACCCTGGGAGCGCCCTTCTCTCGCCGCCTTTTCTGAATATTGAAACGTGACCTATCTTTGAGCATTCAGCACTAATGAATCCTCTTCCATGAAGCCTTTACCACTTTTTATTACTTTACTATTTTTTTCTACATACCCACAGCAATTTTTATACGTCTATTATTGCATTCGTTTTTCACTTTTACTATAATTACTTGTTTGGTTATATATAACTTTGAGAACACTGTGGTTTTCTTAAGAGGAGGATTCATATCTTTTATGTTGTTTAAATTTTTATCAGTGGAGTTTTGTCATTAGTTTTTGTCCTCTTTTTTAAAAACTAGCTTTTTGTTGTTTTTTTTCCAGAAAAATGCAGAAAGTAATGTAATGAAGGCCCATGTATCCACTAATATGAAGGAACATCTGTTAACACTTTATATTTGCCATTTTTAAAGAAACAAACCATTATAAAGTTGAATTCCTTTATCATCCCTTCATTCATCTCTCTCTGCTTCCTTCCTGAGAGGCAACCACTATCATTAATTTGGTATATGTTCTTTTACCATAAACCTTTATCCTTATGATTTCGGAGTTTTGTGTCTTTTAAAGAAATCCTTCCTCGACTTAATATTATAAAAGATAACATTAATTTTTGTATATTTTTAAATCTTAGTGTATTATTTGAGACCCCTAGTACACATTGGACTGTAGAGGACTTTAATGGGAATGTTTGAAAGTTACCATGTTTACTGTAGGCTCTGGTAGAGATCCTTTTTCAGGTTAAGACAGTTTCAATATTTCTTGTTACTAAGTATTTTGGGATTTTTGTTTTTTTGGTTTTTACATGAACAAGTTTGGATATTATCAGATGCTCTTTCAACTTTTTTTGAGATAGTAGTCACTTTTTTTCCTTTCATAATGACTTATTTCATAGAGTTTATTCCTTTATTTCTGGAAGGATCTTGAACATATTTTAAAGTCATTTTGATACTCTTCTATTATTTCTGCTTTATTGCTGGCAAATTCATCTTCCAAGTTTTATTTGTTGACTGTTTTTGTTTTTTCTCAGTGTTAATTATCCTCAGGGCCTTGGAGTAGACGTCTGTTTTCTCCTGTCCCCCTCTCCCTGCCCTCCTCCCTCTCTTGCCTCTTCCTGGACCTTGCCTTCTGGTCCAGATTCAGGACTTTCATTGGCAGCTCTGGCCTTGCATTCTACAGTGATGTTGAGGGAACTGCAGGTACCAAGAATATGAGGAACTTGGCCCAGGCCCTACACCTTTCTCTTTCTGAGTGCACTGCAAGAATACAGCATTACATAAGCTGTAGCCCTTGGTGACAAAAGTCACTATTATTTTCAGGATCCTGTCAGAACTAAGACAACAGCACCTAAATCCCAGTTTTAGATATTAGGGCTGGCTCCAGTACTTCATCATGTGTGAAATATTCTTTGGCAGGAATGGAACTGCCACTCACCTCTGATATTTCAGGATTTAGAAACTCCTAGAGGCATAGTTTTAGCCCCTGCAATTCGTGTGTGTGTGTGTGTGTGTGTGTGTGTGTGTGTGTGTGTTTCTAGAAGACAGAAAAGATCACTTTATCATTTTAATTTGTTTGGATCAGGATGGGTACTTCAAAGATGAACTCAGTGTTTTTTCCAAGTTTCCATTGTTAATTTGACTTTATTACTCCCTCAGCACCTCACATAGTTCTTTGTCCATAATAAGTGCTCCAAAAAAGTTTCTGGAATTGAAACCACTATCATGTTCAAGTGGAAGCTGAGTAAAGGCTCATCAGAAATACATTGTGGAGGAAATTCATTCATCAGTGCAGGCTTGAGCTGGATGAACTATAATCCTTTCTGTGTGAAGGAGTCTAAGATTCAATCCCTGTTCACATTCACAGAGTGGCTCTGAAGAAAGTTAGACACATCCAAATAATTGCTAGGACAGGCAATTACCACATGCTCAGTAAATAGCTGGTGATAACAAGGATGATATAAGAGCAGTTGCTATGTCTACAATTCAACCCGAAGGAATCTATTTAATATTTCCTATATATTTTTTCATATATGTAATTATATATTCTAACTTTCTCCATCTGCCTTCTTTTATCACTGTAATGGTGAAATGTACACAAGTGACTAGCCTATTTGTCTGGGATTATAGTCCTACTCTTTAATCACAAATTCATTTTCCAAGCTTCCTTCCAGAGGCCATAATTCCCACATCTCAGGTTGACAAATTAACTTCACCTCACTTCCACCTTTTATTTCCTTTCTTTTTAATTTTTGTCTCTGTTAAATGCCAACTATTTGGTCTCCTGCTATAGAGTGTCCCAGAAACTATTAAATAGAGCTCTAGACATGCAACTTGATAACCTCCACCTTCCCCAAAAAATCTGATTGCCCTTTTTGAATCTTAAATCATCTTACCTTAGTTCCAACCCAACACATAAATCTTGATACTCACATTGGTTTTCTATTAGAGAGTCCAATCCTGAAGATAGTCCTCTGCTCTCATCTTTCTTCCACAGGCTATGATTTAAACCTGGAAATAAATGAGCCGCCACCAAATAAATGAACAGCAAGCAGAAATCCAAAGGTGGGACTCCTATTTTATCACTAATGATCTTAATCAAAATAAATTTTTCATACGTATAAGTACCAATAAGCCAGAATACCATGCAGTGATTTGTATTCATTGAATTGCTCCATTGTTTACTTAGCATGTAGATAAGGTCTCATACTATAGTTATATTTTTCTATACTTAGACTACATTCTAATAGGATTTTCAAAATTTTTGTGCAATAATCTTCTTCACAGAGGCTCTGTCAACATTTATCCAGGTGCTTCCTCTTTATTATCTTGACATTCCATTTTAAACTCTAAGGGAAAATTTTAAGTAGCAAATTATACAAATTACAATTGTACAATATTGGCTCTTTGTCATATTGTCAACACCTTTTTAGTGCCTTTTTCTAAGTATTTCACTCAATCTTCACACCTATTCTCACCACACTATTAGTACCATTTTTCTTGTTTATAAATGGAAAAGTAATTATTATTTCTGTTCCCTACAATGTTGTCAATTAGGTTTCACTGATTTATGACAATCCAATCTTGAGAACATCCTATCTTAAATAAACAGATATTTGATAGAAAAACTCTGGAATCTTTTTTTTTTTACTTTTGTAGATCAACAAAGAGCAATATTATGAGCAAAAGTTAATACTATATATTTTTCAGTAACTCAACATTTGGAAAACAATTTATAAAACCATGTGAAAATTCTTTTCTAATAATAAGTATAAACAACCTTTACCTTGGAAAAGATTTACTGATTTCATTTTCTTTTTGTGCAAAAACAATCTTACAAGCAAAGCAAACATCAGTTCCTCCTTCTCCTTTCAAGACTTTAATGCTCCCGTTCAGATGCTCCTGCTCAGGGTGCACTCTTGTGCCCAACTTCCCAAATGAAGGGTTGTGTCCCCCCAAGGGGTGGACTTCCATGTGCTGAAAGTATATAAACTCATGTGCATCCTCCTGGAACATCTGTTTTTCTCTAGCTTTGTCAGGAGGGAAAATTAAATTATTTAGATGATGATTTAAAACATAATTTTATATTAAAATAAATATGAGTATATGATGGAGTACAGGCGAAATTTGCCTGGATTTTTAAGATAAAACAGGAAGCTTCCAAAATAATTTTGTTTTTCTGGAGAAGTTGTTTACATCAGCTCTATTCCTAGAAAGCTAATTTTATTATTCTAACATCGTCCTTTTGTTAGAATTTTACCTCCTCTGTAATTTCATTCATGCATTCATTTATAACAAAAGATTTGTAGCTGGCAGATGAAGCCAGATTGTTCGTGGGTTATTTGCTCCTTTGACTCATGTATTTTGATTGAGGTGGAAGATTTAACATCTGCTGTGGTACAGAATGACCTATGGAGTTGTTTGTGAAACACAGATTTGTAGCTCATGGTGACATGATCATTATAAACTATTCAAGTTGTTATTATATGAAAGATTTTAACATTTTGTTGTACAGCAGCTATATTCTTTCAAAATGATAAATTGACAGACAACTATTATCACTGTGAAAATTTTAACACGGAGGAAAGTATCGTTCGCCAGTTCATCACGTGGTCACCTGCCTAGAGAGCGAACGATGTCAGAAGACAGAAGCCAGGTGCTTACTGTAGATCACACCACTTGGGTTCAGACCTGCCTGTTTATTCATGAAATTATTACACTGCTGACAAAATCTCTTTCTTTTTGTTTTATTGAAGAATATATGTCAACTTTGGCAACTTTAAAGAAAGAATAAGAATCTAATAAACCCAATTCAATTTATTCATTTCCTTCCATATTCTCTTCTTATCTTTGCCAAATATTGGAGTTTTCATGTAGTGAAAATTGGGAAATCAGGAAATGCTGTGTGTTGTTTTTCCAAATTAATTTTAATTTATATTTCCATATATAAGCATGGTTTTCAAAGTTGACATTTTTATAACTGTGATTGATAAAATTAATTTTATTTCATATTTTTATGCATCAGCATAAACCCCAGAGTTGACATTTTTATAGCTCTGCAGTGAACTTCTGTTGTAATATGACGTATTTTTGCTTGCCATCTCCTATTCTTAGACATTTGGGTTTTTCCCTGCTGTGTTTTTGTTGTTACAATCATAAATAGCATTACTATAAATATTTTTAAGTAAATAACTTTCTAATCTGTTTATTTCCTTGTAGAATGTTCCAGAGAGTGGGATTATTGTGCCAAATCATACTCAGTAGTTCCAGTAGTTTCATAGCTTATCACATGTTTTTTTCACAGAAAAACTAAAACAATTGACAATGTGACCAGAAACATTTTTTGGCATAAAATTTGTGCCATTCTCAGATCCAACAGCATTGACATTTTGCAATTTATTTAGTAAATAGATATGAAATAGTATCTTTTTTTTTTTTTCTTTTTTTGAGGCAAAGTCTTGCTGTTGCTGCCGGGGCTAGAGTGCAGTGGCATCATCATAGCTCATAGCAACCTCCAACTCCTGGGCTCAAGCAGTCCTCCTACCTCAGCCTCCCAAGTAGCTGGGATTAATTTTTCTAGTTTTGTATAGAGATGGGGTCTTGCTCTTGCTTAGGCTGGTCTTGAACTCCTGGCTTCAAGTGATCCTCCCACCTTGGCCTCCCAGAGGAGGTACATGTACAGATTTTTTACATGTATATATTGTGTAGTGGTGACGCCTGGGCTTCTTGTGTAACCCTTACCTGAGTAGTGTACCTAGTACCTATTGTGTAATTTCTCAGCCTCCCACTGTCCCACCCTCCCGCCCTCCTGAGTCTCCAATGTCCATTATCCCCCTCTCTGTGTTCATGTATATTCATTATTTAGTCAATCATCAGTTGATGAACACTGACGCTGATTTCATATCTTTGCTATTGTGAATAGTGCTGCTATAAACATACGAGTTCAGGTATCTTTTTGATATAATGATTTTTTTTCCTTTGGGTAGGTATCCAATAGTGGGATTGCAGGGTCAAGTGGTAGATTTATTTTTAGTTCTTTGAGAAATCTCCATACTGTTTGCCACTGTTGTTTACATTCCCACCAACAGTGTCTAATTGTCCCTTTTCTCTGCATCCTAGAAAATATCTATTGTTTCTTGACTTTTGGATAATGGCCATGTGTACTGTGTGGCCATCAAATTCAAAATGCCTGTGTGAGTAAAGCAAGGAAACTGCATCAAATTTTGTGTTAAGTTTGAACATTCCTCTGTGGAAGCTATTCGGATGATTTGGAAGGCTTTCAGGAATGGTGCAGCACAAAAGTGTGGCACAAATGCTTCAAAGATGGTGGAGAATTTGTTGAAAGTGATCCACGTTCTGGAAGGCCTGCGACAAGCAGAACACCCAAGAATGCTGAATGTGATCAGGTTAGGTTAAGAGACACTGGAAGAACTGTGTGAGGTCCCAAGGTGGCTACTTTGAAGGGAACTGAGGTGTCATTGTCCTGTGTACAATGTGTATCATATTTTGCATCTTCTTCAGTAAATGTCTATTTTTTGTATTATTAATACATGGCTGGGTATATATTTCTGGACAGACCGCATATCGTTGTGCTTTGAGGATCTTTCTTCTAGTTCATTGGTATGTTAGACTTTTACCAAACAAGCTTTATCATAGGTCTGGTATCTAATGGGAGTATTCTCCTTCTTTGTTCTTCAAAATTTTAATGTCAAGTCTTGGTCCTTTACTCTCTCATGTATATTTTAGAATCAGTTTATCAAGTTCCCCAAAAAGTTATATTTATTTTATGGGTCAACCTGAGGAGAACGGTTGGCTTTACAATACTGTGTTCTTATTATGTCTTGGGGATTCTGGGGATAGGGCATACCCAGTCCTGAAACCAGTGGTGTGATCAGCTCCTGGGTTCCAGGCTGTGTCTGACCCATACCTGTCTAGGCCCATAGCTTGCTAAATTCACAGGTTAAGGTGGTGGATGGCAACCGTTTTCTTCAACCTCTTTTCAGAAGTGTGGGAGGTCCTCCCTAGCTTGTTCTGGTCCCCTTGCCCTTGTCCACCTCTGAGAAACTGAACTCCTTGGCCACCACTTCCTGATCCCAGACCTGGAGTAAAGTTAGCAGTTGTATTCATCCCTAGTCACTGCTCTGAGTTGCCCTCAAAGCTTTCATTTGTGGAAGGGCTTTTTACTTGTTTATGAACCCAGATATCCTTTTTGGTTTTATATTTTTATTCTTTACCCATTTGTTACTAAATGTTTGAATCTAAGAGAGTTTAGAATAAACTTAGTGTGCCATCGTGATGAGAAATGAAAGCTAAAATGTTTAAGCTTTAATTGTTATATGGAAATATCAATTTCCTTATTTGTCACATTTTACTCTATAATAGAATTTATCCAGTATGTTTATCCATCTTTGATATAAAGCTCTATTTTTCATATGCATGCATTATATACATTTCAGAACCAAAATAAACACATAACTGAATTTTTGTCTGGGCTGTGGGGAGATTTGGTTGTATTTTTGAGTGTGAGTGTATACATGTGGGCCTGTGTTTTAATAAAGTTCTAGTGCTTGTGACCTGGGAAAATTACTCTATGTCTTTATACTGCAGTTTCCTTTTCTGCAAAACATGCATAATAATAATGTCAGCTTCACAAGACTACTGAGTTAATGTATGTAAATGAGTTAATGTATTTTAAGCACTGAAAACAGTGCTAGACACCTTGTAAGTTCTCTACGTGTTTATTGCTATTGTTACAACTAACTCTACCAGATCTCTTAATTTAGTCTTTTTAGTCAGGTTAGTCAAGACTATGGAATTTGGCTCTTTGTTCTTATCTTCCTCTACTTTGCAAGTATTTTATTTTCCTTAAAAATAATAAAACTTAAGTGAAAATTGAAATAATTTCTAAGAGGCAAATGTTTTGCCTTTGTTATGAATGAAATAGCTTTTATTTTCTAGCCTTGTGTTACTTGTATAGAGGAATGCAATTGATTTTTGTGTATTTGTATCCTTGCAACCTTGCTAAACATGTTTGTTTTAAGGATTTTTTCACTAAACTTTTTGGAGTTTTAAAATCTATATTCATAGCTATAATTCACTAAATTCTATGTGTAGGAACTGTACTAGGATTTATATACTAAACTATTATTTAAAATATAAAACCTCTTTGTCAGTTAGGATTAAGCTGAACTGTGAATGCCAAAATTCCAGAAGAATAGTAGCCTGAACAAGAAAGAAATTGATTTCTTTCCCATGTAACAGAGGAACAGAGTTGGGCTGTCCAAGGTTGTCTGATAGCTCCAGAGCTAGCAAGACCAGGCTTCTTCTATCATATTAATCTGCCATCCTCAACACACTGCTTCTACTTCATGGCCCAAGAGGGTTGCTTGGGTGCCAACCATCACTTACAAACCAAAGAAATCTCTGTTGGGCAATGGTTTTATAATGGATGTGTTTGTAACTGATGGCCTAAATAATTAATAGTATTCCCTACTTAAGCAGCAAGTTCGTGACTAAACATCAGTAGGCTACACTCAAATTTGGTTGTATTAATATATATACCTAAAATAAGCATACATTTCTTGAATTCCTACTATAAACCAGGCATTTTCTCATCTCATCTGCACAGCAGCCCTTGAAGGTAAAGATTATTATCCCCATTCTACAGATAAAGAAGTAGACTTTAAGAGATCCAGAGATCAGAAAACTCTCAGGTGGTCAATACAGGATTCAAGTCAGGCCTTGTGAGTCAAGGTCAGAGCACTTACACCTTTAAAATCAATTATTATACAGGAGTTACAACATAAACAATAAAAGTCTTTAATTAGGACTTAGAAACAATGGAATTAAATAAAAATATTTTTTGAAAATACTACAGGTGATAATGTATACACATTTACTAAACTGTTGACTCAGGCACGTATATTTACTTGTTACAGGCTAAATTGGTTCCCCCCAGAATTTGCATGTTGAGGTCCTAATCCCCAGAACCTCAGAATGTGACTGTATCTGGGGATAGGGCCTATAAAGGGGTGACTAAGGTAACAACATGAGGTCATATGGATGGCTTCAGTGCACTATGACTGACGTCCCTATAAGAAGAGGAGATTAGGACACAGACACACACAGAGGGATGAATGTTTGAAGACATAGGGAAAAGGTGGCCATCTGCAAGCCAAGGAGAGAGGCCTCAGCAGAAACCAGCCCCACTGACACCTTGATCTCAGACTCTTAGCTTCCAGAATTGTTTGAAAATAAATTTCTGTTGTTTAAGCCAACCAGTGTGTGGTATTTTGTTATGGTAGCCCTAGCAAAGTGCAGTAATACATTACTTTTCATTAAAATATCAGACCCACTGCATGAGCTCAGTTAAACTCTCTTTGCCAAAGGTCCAGCTCTCTTGCCTTCCTGGGCCTTGAATCTTCTCCTGGGTGGTGTTAAGAAAATGACCCCTAAGAAGGTGAGGAGGAGAATAAACATTCATAAAACGTTTATTCCGTGCTAGACATTAAGAAAAGTAAACATTCATTGAAAAGTTACTGACTTCCATACACCCAGCTAAGTATTACATGGATTGTTTAATTAAATCCTTCACATAAACCCGCAAGTACAGTGATTGGCCCAAAGTCCCACAGCTGGAAAGCAAAGGAGCCGGGGCTTGGAGCCGGGCGGCACGACTGCGCAGCCCCATGCCATGCCCACTCCCACCTCGGCTCTTTCTGGGAGGGTGCAGGGGTGTCTCATGGGTGAGCACAGGGCTTTCGCCATTTTTGCCCCCTCTTGTGCTGCAGGATTGCTGTGTCCTTGTCCTGTGCATCATTCTTCACCGGCTATCCTCCTTGTTCTAGTCAAAGTTCCTTCCTCGTTCCTTCTTTCGCAAAAAGGCTTTCCATCATCTGTTGGGCAAGAAGAAAAGGGCTTTGCTAATTTAGAAAAAATGAATCTTGCATTCAAACTGTTGTTCCTTTGGGAGGAAACTTCCTTTCCCACTTTTGAAATCCTTGAACTCTTTCCTTTCCTCCTACAAACGGGTTACTGTTACATACTCAATACTGACAATCTTTCCGAAGTCTGGCTGCCTTTCAGAAAACTTAGTATCTGTTGTCACCATTCCAGGCTCCTTGTCGCTTCTTCTCCCCCTTCCCTACATTTAAGTATAATCCCCATTCATTTCTTCCTCTCTCTTTTTTTTTTACAAGTCAATTTATGCTCCCTGGGTTACATTATCTAATGTGCTAACAATTCTTCCAGAAATAATGATACTACAATACACAGTCCACTCCTCAATCTTCAGAGGTGTATCACTGATTATTTTTGAAAGTAGATGAAAACATCAAATAGCTCAGTTCAGTTTACTTTTATGTATGAGAAAAATGGCTCAATTTTATTTTACTATAGGCTATGTTTTTAAAAAGTGCTATTAAATGCTGTTCATATCCTTTATAACTTCTACAGCCCTGGAATGTGTCTCAGAATGGCTGTGAACTACATTTCTGAGGAATTTTATGTCAGTAGAACAATATGTGGCTGGCAACGGATGTTAGTAAAGTGGATTCTGTCCCTATTTTAAGTTTTTTCCCCCACTACTTCTTTAGCAGGTACATTCACACATACCTTAAACATGTCCTCATAAATAAAATTCTAAATCTGGCATAAGAGGCAGCACAATGAAGTCACACGAGGATTAGCTTAGGGAGACAAAAGATCTTGATTTCTGAATGACCTTGGGCAATCATTTAAATTCTCTGACCCTTAATTTCTCCTATAAAATTAGAGAATTAAAACTAAAGGATTTAAAGACCCTTCTGTAAACAAAACTAAACTTCTTAAATTACATGCGTTTTTGAAGAATAAAATAAATATTAGTACAGGAAGAAAGTAAACATTACTTAATCATTTTACTGGTTGCACCACTGCATTTTAACCCACATGCTATAACAGAGCTGAACTGGTATTTTTCTATTGTGAAAACACTCATTTTCATAGGCTCATTTAATACCGAATCATTAACCATATGCTTGCTTTCCCAAATGTATCCTTCAGTGATATTTAAGTAGGAACATTGTGAAGACTAGTTTTTCTAGACATACAAATTAACATGCTTTCCTAAGCACCCAGTTCGCTAAGAGAGTATGGCGTGGACACTGGGAGAAGAAAGCCTCTTATCGCCAATACAAATATTATAAAAGAAGTAAATCCCTTTCTGCTAGAAAAGAGAATTAAGAGTATACTGCATCAAAATGAAAGCTCCTGGGCTGGGCCCTGGGGGTGTCGCTGAGTGGGGGACCCTGTGCTTTGCTGCCCTCCAATGAAGCCAGTTGCGCTCCAAAACCTGTGCACAGTGGGTGGGTTCAGTGATAGAGCCCCCAGAATATTTGGAGAGCCCTGGTTAGAGGTCACTCGCCAGGCTCCAGAAAGCCGTAAAGCAAGCCTGACTCGAGATTCTCCTGCTCTGCAGCAGCCACGGAGCCGTGTTGGTGCCGCGCTGGTCTAGGCCGAGACACGCCTAAAGCAGTCCCTGGAGCCTCACTGAGCCTCAGATGGACACAGAAGAGAACCTAAAACTCCCTGCCTCCCAGACCCCAAGAATAGGGGCTGGATTCTGGTATCAGATTGCTGTGATCAAACTTCTACCCCTGCCACTTCATTAGTTGTGTGAACTTGAGCAAATTCCTGACATCTCTGTATCTCAATTTTCCTCTCTGTAGACAGAGGCTAATAACAATGGCTGCCCTATATGGTTTGTTATGAGGATTAAGTGAGATTATCCTTTTAACACATTTAACCTGACTCCTAGTAAAAAAAAAATAATAATAAGTATTCAGCAAATACTTACTGTAACTCCATAGTCATTGTCTCAGAAAAATCACTCTTTTGAAAATGTAAATTATTCTATGACAAACACCACATAAGCTAATACTTTGTTGACATAGCTCTAACTGGAACAATTCACCAGTCCAATGTAGGCAAACAGGCAGAACCAGAGCAAAGAGGGAAGAGTGTCACAGGGCTGAGAGAAGTAAGGGAAGGGCTGGAGGTGGAAGGACTCACCAGTGGCTGTGTGTGTGTGTGTGTGTGTGTGTGTGTGTGTCTCGCAGGCCAGTACATCAGTATTTGTGTGCTCATAGCTCAGTGGGGAGAACTGAGCGCAGACACGCACGTGTGCATGTGTGGATGGTACGGCTGCAGTGCTTGTGCACGTGTGTGGGATGAAAACAAAGGTTCTTGGGTTAATTTAGCCTCTGGTGTGAAGTACACACTGCTCAGAATAAAGCCATCTAAGACTTAATTTCCTATAGCTGTTTTCGAACATCATCCACAAAAACCTTAACTTCATTTGAAATCCATTCTATAAACCAGATGGAAAGCAGAGCTGTTCTGTTGAAGCTACGTCTCCCCCTGTGGTCTCACCATCCTGCATGGCAGGAAATGAGGAGAATTCATAGGTCTCTCTGCTCCTGGGATCCCACATGCTTTTATGGGTCTTCTCACCTCTCTTGTCTTGCTTCTCTCTCGAGGAAACACTGAAGCTTCCACCTTCTTCCGTCCAAGCCTAAAGAGATCACTTCCTAGTTTCAGCACTACCAGCTCTAACTGCTTCCTCTACCTTTGGGCATCTTCCTTCCTTCAGAGTTTATGGGTTTTATTTTATAAAAGCAGCCAGGCTTAGAACCATGTCTGGTTTTCTACCCTGCCCAGCCTCCCTACAGGCCACAAGCAAGGGCAGGCCACCTGCTTAGCCCGGTGCAATGGAAGGGCTTGGGGAGGGGAGCGGCATGCCAGCAAGATTTCTAGTCAAGCGGTTTTTTATGTATTAGGAGATCATTTATTTTTTCTGTCTGCCACATCCAACTGTAAATTCCGTGAAGGCCTTCACCATTGCAGCTGGGCAGCTCACACAGTAACCAGCAAATGGAAGATAGAAAAAAAAAATGACGGAATTAATTAACTGCTAGGGCTGCACAGAGAACACCGTGGAAACCACTCATTTGTCCAAATCTTTGACAGGATGACACTTTAACCATCTGGAATTTATTCCCTCTTCTCTAAATCTCACCAATTCCCCACGTCCTTTTGCAGGTTTTCCAGGGGTTCTCCCTTAGCTGTTAGTAAGCACTACCTTATATTTTACCGAATGCTTCTATTTAAAGATGTCTAATTCTCCTAACACGCCTTCAGTAGAAATGCCTAATCACTAGTCAGAACCCTTTATGATGGTTCTTTGCATACTCCAAAACACTCAGATCAGCCCTCTGCTGCTTTTCTGTGGATTAAATACTCCAAACTCTTAATAATACTTTTCCCCCACAAACTCCATCTTTCATTAATTTATAATTTGGGCTGTTATTGTTTTCTCTGGTTTCAGCCCAATTGTTTGTGTTACTTTCTTTTTATACATGTAGAGACCGGAAGTGAGAACAGCACTTTGTCTCCTGGAATGAAACCTCGCTCTGCGTTCCTTCCGTGCAACAGCTTGCAGGCGCTCACCGCACGTCGCCGGGCTCGGCTCGCGGCTATTTGCTAGAAAAACTGAAGTCGGATTGAAACCTTGGCTCTGATACTTCCCGTCCTCGTGAGCTTGAGCAAGTGGCTTAATGTTGTGTACTAGTCGTAGCACCAGCCTCAGCGGGTCGCTGGGAAGTACACGAGTTCGTGCATTTAGAGCAGCAGCTGGCTCAAAGTGCAGCTTCAAGAAATATTAGTTATTAGTTCTGTTGTTGTCACTGTTGTTATCGTTATTACCACTATTACCTACCAGGCACAGCATACTCAACCTTAAAATACAAGTCACAGGGAGTCTGAGGTGGGGGAGAAAGAGAAACAATAGGTAGGAAAGGGGCACAAAGGTGAGAAGAGACCTTAGAAGTTCTTGCCTCTCTCATTAACTAAGTCCGGGCTTTTATCACCAGCCTGGCATGGTGCCTGGTTCATGTCCAATAAATATTCGCTGGATGGATTAATCCAATTTATCCTTTCATCATGTTAGCAAGCAACTTTTTAAAACCTATTAAATGACCATAGAACAAACCAATTGTTTCCCTAGAGGGACTTCCTTGGAGAAAGTTTTCCTCCCACTCTCCCAGAACACATTTTCCCAGCAATTCTGGGAAACTCTAGAATTGTTGCTAGAAGACACCTAACTCACACAGCCCAGCGCCTGTGTGCAGGGGCTGCAGGTGATGACACCTTGCAGAGATGACACATATTCCCTGTGTGCCCACAGCACAGCCTTCCAAAGTTAACCCCTCACAAGCCACGTAATGCAGACAATGACTGATTACTCCCGTAAGCACCAGGGGTAGCAGAAACTGAAGAGTAAAGAATGATTTTTTATCCAAGATCCAAACCTGATCACGGAGTGGATCCACTACTTCGGCTCCACAACAGGACAACAGGATTTTGTCATTCTGCTTCACTGTGCTCCGATGCTCTGCTTCAGCAGACTGTGACAAGGACATATGCCTGAGATGTGACATCTCAGGGCCCCACTCGAGGAAAAGCCAGGCGGCTTGCCTTTCTCACTCCCCTCTCCGGGGCCTCTCTCAATCAGTTGGTTCTTGCTTCATTTGTGCTCTTTCTGTTGTATGTTCACTAGTTCGGGGTCCTATTAAAAAAATCCCACTAATTTAATATGCTGCTCAAATTCCTGCTTCCCAAAGAAAATTACAGCATTATTACAGGTGTGACCATCTTACGTGTGATACCAGCAAATGTTAATCTAGTACGTTCCCTATGTGACCAAACGTCATAGCAAGGATAGTTGTTCCATTTCAAGGGGACGATGGAATAATTCGGTTTTAGAAAATGCTCAAATCTTGGTACACTGCATCAATACATGGCACTCATTAAAATAGTAATCTAAATAAATACTGGAAAAACATTTTGATCACCATCAGCACCTATTCCTGATAAAAGCATGAATGAAAGTGAGAACATAAAGATCCTTTCTCAGGATGACGAAAACTGTGTAGTTTAAATCAGACGTAAACATCGTACTTAATGGTACTGTTATAGCAAGTGTTACAGCAGGTGGTTCCGAGGACAAACTGAGCAGCACACGGAGAGTCAGAGAATCAAAGTTTATTGGCCAGTGGGCTCAGAGGGGACTTGCCACCAAATTCTGAGCCCTGTCTATTGGGTTTTTGCCACTTTTATCAGGTTGGGGTGGTGCGAGGGGTGGAGTCTCAGGTGGCTAATGCAATAGGTAAGCATGATTGCAGAAGCCAGGTAATAGGTTAGTATTAGGCTGATGAGGGTCTTCCTTATCAGTACTTAACTATTAGGAATAGCCTCATGAAAATCCAGAATAAAATAAAGGAGCCCAATAGTATGATGATTATTTAATATTTTAGATAGTTTTTGATAATTACAAGAAGGTATGAAATAAATGTGCATATGTATAGAAAAGAAAAAGATAAAATTATTGCACTTTGTAGATGGCATAATTTTAAGCCTAGAAGTAGCTAAAGAATCAACTGAAAAATTACGAGAATTTTTTTAAATTCAATGAAATAATTACATATAAGGTAAATATGCTAAAATGAATAGTGTTCATATGTATCAGCAATGACCAATTTTTTTAAAAATTGTGATTTAAAAAGTGTTTCCACTAAGTAAAACTCAGTGGAAAGCAATCAGAGGTAGGGGCGGTCCGGGAGGGGAACAAACCAACCTAATGGGTACTGTGAATGCTATTTGGGTGATGGGCACACCGATAGCCAGGACTTAAGCATTACAAAAATGATCCATGTAACCTAAAACATTTGTACCCCCTTAATATTTTGAAATAAATTTTTTAAAAGATAAAAATAAATAAAAAAATAATAAAAATGTGTTCATTTTTTGTAACTAAACAGTTGACAGACATAATAGTAAACCGTATGCCTAGAGACACAATCTTAACAAAAATTGTTGTGGCCTCAATGAACAAGAGGCAAGCCACTGAGTGTTAGAGAGATGAGAATAAATGAAAGGATGTAGTGAAGATGGTACCTCAGGGTCACTGAGGCAGTCGGCTGCAGAAGCAGGTTGCCACCCCGATCCCTCCACCACAAAGGGGCTGGGCCACCGGAGGTGCCAGAGTTAGCCCATGTGTTGTGGGAGCTCCTCAGACGTGCCAGGCAAGCTCCCTCTCAAGGCCTTGGCCACCTCAGGTTCCCCTGCCTGGACCCTTCTTCCCTGGGTGTCCTGCAGTTGCCAACCTACCTACCTGCTGCCTCAACTCAAAAGTCACTTCTCATGGAGCCGCGCCCTGCCCATCCTCCTCAGCCTGCTTTAGTCCCTTTGTTTGCACTTATCAGCTCAAACATGCCACAAAACTGACTCAGTTATCTGCTGTCCCCCACTCCCCAAGGAAGCTCCATGGGGACAGGGATATTTTTAATCCATTTTGTTCACTGCTGAATGAATGAATGAATGTAATAAAACATGCATAAATTTAAAAGCTAGAAAGAAAACTACCAAAAATAAAACATTAAAAGTTTTATGGAAACGATATTATGGGTGATTATTTTTCTTTTCTTTTCCAAATTTTTTGTAGCTTGAATTATCACCTTTATTAAAATAAATTTGTATTTTAAAAGGACTATTGTTCTCTTGCCTACCTAGCTCATTTCCCAAATTGTTTGCTGGGGAAAAAGGATGTAAGAGGAAATAGACAGGATTATTATGCAGGTTGACAACAACAAAAAAAGCCCATAGTCTGTTTTCATTAAGCCTCCGTTAGCTTCCCTGTTTCAAATCAACTTAGATGTTCTTAACTATAGCTGTTATCTGTTTCTTGTGACTACATTTTTATCTTCACTTTTTAATTACCATATTTTTTGTCAAATAGATCATACAAACTCTTCTGATCCCAAATTGAATACCTCCAGCTATTCCCAAACTGAAATTAGTGAGATTAACTAACATTTAATCTAAATGTTCTGAAATGTATACTCCTTTCTTTCAAGTTGTATGCTTCTTCAGTTGCTAAATGCTCAGCGAATTTCCTGTTTTAGTTTTATCACAGATGTTCGACCTATTCTTTCTAAAAACTCTATTTACTCTTACCACTCACACACATTTTTGGACTATTATATTTCCAATCGAGTTATTAAAACTTAAAATTATATATTAGGTGGTGGCTTTAAGAAATCTTTTGTGTTTGGGTCAGGCAAGGTGGTTGAAGGTGGTTACTAGTAACTCCTGAAGAAAAAAGACCCTCGGCCTTTGTGCAAATGACAGTGGGTTGGAACCTAGTCACCCAGCTGCTTGGAGGAAGTCCTAGTATGTGCGGCATATTCTGAAGCCCTTTATGTACAGGAAGACTCAGCCTTAAGTTCAGCTCTATGAAAAGAGATTTGGGGCCTCTTTCCAGCCATCCTCCTTCCTCAATGTGCGTTAAGACATCCCTAATGAGGAAAATACTTGTCACGCTGTGGTTCCCAAGAAAGACCCTGGAGAGCCTAATTAAGTTTTGATTACAGCCTGGTGGTTATGGACTGGGAATAAAAGTTTATGCGATAGCTATGTTTAATTTTATTAAAAGGTTCATGGCTTGTCATTCCTACACTTTCGGGAACTATTCAAGATTTACTACTAAGCAAAGCCCGAGCACTTTTGGAATTAGGTGATCTCATAGCCCTCATGAAAGGGCTTTGTAACCTTTCAGAAGCACCAAACGTTCCCACTCAACCAAAAATGAAATTGGCAGCTGTCCGCCTGCTCTCAGCACACTCCAAGTGGCAGGAAGCCCCTGCAGTGGTCTGTTCCTGAACAACTGTTTGTACATTTCCATTCAGTGACCCAAACAATCTTAATCAAGGCCACTTTGTGAGGTCTCAATTTTTCTCTGTTCTCTTGGCCCCCAAGAGCTCATGATGTAACTTTCTGGCAAAGCAAGCCTGCCAGAAGATGTTTGCTTGGCTGCATTCCCACCAGCAAAACTATCACACATTTACCCCGAAGCAGTATCCAAATGCCCAAGATAGAAATGTCAGTGCAGATGTTAGGATATTCTGCGTGATTAGACCATGTCTTCACATCAGAGATCCACCACTAAATTCTGTCTCCAGACTGTACCTGTTGCGCCTGGTTATACCGGCCACAGGCTATATGGGAGGGCAATACACAGGTGTAGGAAACTCCCACAAGGGCTCAAACAGGAGCTGAGAGTGGAAACATCCCCCCATGGAGCAACCACTCTGAAGGGAGAGTTACTAGTGAAACCAGAAACGGAACCTGTGGTTGAGACCGCTGCTGTCTCCCTTTTCCATTCTCTCCTGCCTTCACCCCCAGTTTCAGCTGAGCCTATGGCTACCCAGCCAAAGACGACATTTCCTAGGTCCCTTGTGACTGTATTTGGCCTTGCAACTAAATCCCGGCCAGTGAAACGCAAGTCTGAGTGACATATGCAGCTTCTGAGTTGTGAGTCTATTGTGACTGTATTTGGCCTTGCAACTAAATCCCGGCCAGTGAAACACAAGTCTGAGTGACATATGCAGCTTCTGAGTTGTGAGTCTAAAGGGAAAGGGGGAGTGTTTCCCACTTTCTCTTTTCCACTCCTCACTGGCTGGGAAGTGGGCAGAAGCAGAAGCAAGAGATATGTCGCAGACCACAAGCTGGAAACCACATGTTGGGAAGAACAGAGTAACAGCAAGGAATCTAGGTCCCCCACACCACACAGGCACGGTATCAGCTCTGGGCTGTTCCCGCTCACATAGCTGGTGAGGTTAGGTGAGCCCTATCTTGTGGAAGCCTTTGGTACAGCAGTTGCATTTGTGTTCCAACTAAGACAAACCAAAGGTCAAGACCTGGAAAGGTAGAAAATTAGTCTGTCAAGCTGCATTAGTCAGGTAGGCAAGAGAACAGAAGATAAGCTGAGTTCAAAAATGGGAATTCCAAAAAAAAAAAAAAAAGTGAAGGATAATCAAGTTAAAATTAAATGTTTCAGAGCCAATTCTGTGAACCCTGAAGATCCGTCAGGCTTTTCCTTTTAAGCCCATCCAGGAGCAACAACTTAATGGGGTCGAGGTAAGCTCAATGTCATGGCTGCTATGCCTTAGCTCGTTTCATGGAGTAGCAGCACTTTGGGTTTGTAACTTTGGAATAACTTAGATTCTTTTCTGTGCCACATGAACAAATAGATGAATGAAGTGAGTTATTCAGCCTATAGCCAAAAAAACCCACAATACTTTAATATGAATATTTAACATTAAGTGTGAATGATCCCAGATCATGTTGACTCACAGTTGTATGTGTGCTATAAACAATACACTCCTAGAATACTGTACTCACATTCAAATTTTGCATTTATTTTTGGTTTATGCAATCAGATCAGAAAAACTAATCAATGATTAGGAAATCCTAGACTGAAGTCACAGTAGTAAAGAAGGGTTATTTTCAGTTGTCTTTTATGTGGGGTTAATAATGGTTTGTTAATTATCTTTCTAATCAGTTCTATGATTAAATCTTGTGTAGGATCTTCAGTGTGTAATCAAAACTAATCTCCATACTCTTGTAGAATCCCATGGAGTTTTCTTAGGAGTTGTGTAAAAGCTTAAAAAGAATATTTTTGTATCCCAAGCAAAATTTTAATGACAAAATTAATTAGAAAAAAAAAGATATTCAGATTCTTATTAAAATTTAGTCACTATACTCACCTTTGTTACAATTAGGAACATGAGATATTTTCCTGAAATAGCTTCCAGACAATAAAAAAGACTGATTTCTGAACATTTACTATATTATTTAAAGTATATATTCCAGTTTTAGTATTTTCTCTATGTGAAGATGTCTTTCTCTTCCAATTAGAAGACAAACAACTTTCTATGCTAGCTATCTTGCTATATAGATAAAATATATGATGGAGAAAAAATCACTTCATAGTGATAGTAATTTTGGTTTCGAATGGGCATCATCACAGTAAGTAATTAGGAATCATTCAGCTCTTATCAAATTCCAATGTCCATTAATGTATAAGAAGGTAGTAACTTCTTATACGTTACTCATAAGTATAAGCACCCTGTTGGGTCCTGAGGAGAGCGTGCCCAGATCTACCCCTAGAAAATGGCGCAGTATGCTCTGTTCCAGGCAAGCTCTTTTAGGAGTCTGGGGGTAAAACTCCCCATGTAAAGGCCTGAACCCAGCAAATCCTTATGAAACTGTAAATAGAGAATTCTTACACTTAATTTCCATCATCTAGAGGTATGTGTGAGAGAGATAAAGGAAATAGATATAGTCAAAGAATATCTGAGACATTGAAGGTGGGGGAATATTCAAGCTGGCACTGATAATCCCAGCACTTTGTGAGGCCAAGGCGGGAGGATGGCTTGAGCCCAGGAATTCCAGAACAGCCTGGGCAACATAGTGAGACCCCATCTATACAAAAAATAAAATAAAATAATTAGCTGGGAATGTTGGCTCATGCCTATAGTCTCAGCTACTGGGGAGGCTGAGGTGGGAAGATCACTTGAGCCAAGGAGGTCAAGGTTGCAGTGAGTTATGATCATGCCACTGCACTTCACCCTGGGCAGCAGAGCAAGACCCTTTCTCAAAAAAACCAGACAAAAAAAAATGGCACTGAACCTAAGAAGTGATACCCTTGTAACTCTGGAGAGGGCTATAATCCCCCCCACCCCCCATCCCCACACAACTTCCCAATCTAGCCGAGGAAACATTTTGTAGAAATAATTCAGTGACAGCAGGCATTTTGCAGAAGACATCTGCAGAGGGCATTCATATTTAGCTACAGTCGCATCTCTTGAGCTGTATATATTACATGATGTGTAAAATGCCACAGGAACAGAAAAACTAGTCATGAAAATTCTGTCATAAACTCTGTATAGCTAGGACTGAAAGTATCTGCACTTTGAAGATATATTGAAATAATTCAAATCAAACACTGAAGAGAGTTTGTGCTAAGACTGCGGTCCCCAGCCCCCGGGCCGCAGAGCTCCACCAGGCGCCCCAACCCCGCCCCACCCCACCCCCTCCTGTGGAAAAATTGTCTTGCATGAAACCAGTCCCTGGTTCCAAAAAGGCTGGGGACCACTGTAAGAGATGGCAGCCATTCAGCTGTAGACCAGCTTGAGATCGATGTCGACCAGTATGAGATAGAGTAGACCAATAAACTGCAGAGCCACGAAAGGGGGCACAAAAAGGTCCTTTGTAGATATTTCCCCAACGTAGGGCTGAGGGTTTAGCAGTGCTCTAGTCAGAAGGACAGGTAACACCAGAACAGCACTGCCATACTCAGACATTTTATATCCTTCATGGTATTTACCTCTTTGGGTGTAATACACAGTGTAGGTTAATCCTTGCGTTTGCCCATTGCTGTCTCACTTCAGGCGATGCCTTTTTCTCTACTCTTAGCTACAGCAAAACTCCTTAAAAATTTGTCTAAATTCATGGCCTCCAATTTCTCTCCTTCTATTCCCTCATCTTTATTTTTATGGAAATAAAATTCACAGAACCTAAAATTAATCGTTTCAAAGAGAGCCATTCAGTGGCATTTAGTACATTCACAGCATTGTGTAACCACAGCCTCTATCTAGTTCCAAAAATACTTTCATCACCGAAAAATAAAACCTCATGCCTATGAAGGAGTTCCTCACCATTTTCCTATCCCCTCAGCCTCTGGCAACCAGTAATTGGCTGTCTCAGTGGCTTTACCTGTTCCGGATATTTCATGTAAATGACATCATGCTCTATGTGGCCTACTGTGAACGACTTCTTTCATGTAGTATGTTTTCAAAATTCATTCACACTGTAGCATGTATTAGTATTTATTTTCATTTTTATGGCCAAATAATATTCCCAGATGTACACATGTTCTTCACACATTTATCTACTGATGGGCATGCGTTGCTTCTGCCTTTGGCTATTGCGAATAGTGCTGCTATGAGCATTCATGTACATGTTTTTTTAAAACCTCTGTTTTCGATGTTGACATGTGTCTAGGAGTATAATTACTAAGTCATATGGAATTCTGTTTAGCTTTTTGAGGGACTGCCAAACTGTTTTCCATAATGGCCGAACCATTTTACATTCCCACCAACAATATCTGAAGGTTGCCGTTTCTCTGCACCCTAGGCAACGTTTGTTATCCTCTTCCCTTGTTTATTACAGCCTTCTGGAGGGTGTGACATGAGTCTCATTATGGTTGGGGTTTGCATTTACCTAAAGACCAATGATATTGAGGATCTTTTTAGGTGCCTATTGGCCATTTATATAACTTCTTTGGAGAAATGTCAATTCTAATTCTTTGTCCATTTTTTAATTGAGTTGTTTAGTCTTGTTGTTGTTGAGTTGTAAGAATTCTTTATGGATTCTAGATATCAAACCGTGCCCTATATCTGATTAGCAAATATTTTCTCCCATTCTTTAGGTCATCTTTTCACTTTTTTGATAAGATCCTTTGATGCACAAAGGTTTTTAAAATTAAATTATTTTCAAATCCAATGTCACTATGTTTATTCTAAGAGTTTAATGATTTTAGTTCTTTCATTTAGGTCGACCCATTTGGGGTTGATTTTTATGTATAGGATCAGATAGGGGTCCAACTTCATTCTTTTGTGTGCATATGTCCAGTCATCTCAGCACCGTCTGTTGAAAAAGATTATTCTTTCCCCACTGGTCTTGGCACCCTTGTTGAAAATCAATTGACCATATATGTGTGGGTTGATTTTTGGACTTTCAATTCTGTTCCATTGGTCTATATGTCTTTCTTTATGCCAATACCACACTGTTTTGATTATTACTATAGATTTGTAGTAAGTTTTTAAGTCAGGAAGTATAAGTCCTCCAAATGTGTTCTTCTTTTTAAAGATTGTTTTGGCTATTAATGACCCCTTTCAATTTCATGTGAATTTGAAAATTGGCCTTTGCATTTCTGCAGAGAGGGTCATTGAACTTTAATAGGGATTTGCATTGAATCTATAGATTGCTTTGAAAATATGACCATCTTAATAATATTAAGTCTTACTATCCATGAACAAAGATATCTTTTCATTTATTTAAGGTTATTTAATTTCTTTCACCAATGATTATTAATTTTCATTGCACAAACATTTCACCTCCTTAGTTAGATTTTCTTAATTTGCTTTTTCAGATTATTCATTGCTAGAGAAAAGAAATACAACTGACTTTTTCATGTTGCGCTTATACCCTCCAGCTTTGCTGAATTTGTTTAATAGCTTTAGTAGTTCTTTATTGTGTGTGTGTTTGGGGTTTTCCATATATAGGATTATGTCATCTGCAGATAGGGATAGTTTTATTTCTTTTGGAATAGGAGTGGGTGAAAGTGAACTTACCTTGTTCCTGATTTTAGGAGAAAAGTTTTCGACCTTTCACCTTTGAGTAATATCAGTTACCTGTGGGTTTTTCATGAATGTCTTTTATCATTTTGGGGAAGTTCCCTTCTATTTCTACTTTTCTGAGTGTTTTTATCATGAAAGGATGGTGGACTGTTTCAAATTCTTTTTATGCATTCATTGAGATGACCATGTGTTTTTTTTCCCCCTTCAGTCTATTAATTTGGTGTATTATATTGACTGATTTTCTTATGTTGAACCATGCTTGCATTCTGGGTATAAATCCCACTTAGTCATGGTATATCATCCTTTTAATGTATTGTTGAATTTTATTTGCTAGTATTTTGTTGAGGGTTTTTGCATCTATTATGAAAATAGATACTGGCCTACAGTTTTCTTATAGTATCTTTGTTTTTGATATAAGGAAAATACTGGCCTCCTAAACTGAGTTAGGAAGTGTTCCCTCCTGTTCTACATTCTGGAAGAATTTGAGAAGGATCTGTGCTAATTTTTCTTAAAATATTTGGTAAAATACACCAGTGAAGCCATCTGGTCCTGGGCGCTTTTTATTGGGAGGCTTTTGATTATTGATTAAATCTCCTTATTAGCTATAGGTATTTTGGGATTTTCTATTAATATTTCTTCTTGAGTCAGTTTTGGTAGTTTGTGTGCTTCCAGAAATTTGTCTGTTTCATGTAGCTTATCAAACTTCTTGAACTACAATTATTTATAATATTTTCTTATAATCATTTGTGTTTCTATAAGGTTGGTAATAAAGTCCCCAATATCAATTCCAATTTTAGGTTTTTAGGTATTCTCTTTTTTCTTAGTCTAGCTAGAGGTTTGTCGATTTCATTGAGGTATTCAAAGAATCAACTTCTGTTTTGTTGATTTTCTCTAATGATTTTCTATTCTCTATTTCTTTTAACTCCACTCTAATCTTTATTATTCTTTCCTTCCACTAGCTTTGGATTTAGTTTTTTCTTTGTTTTTTAGTTCTTCAAGGGTAAGTTAAGTTATTGATTTGAGATCTTTCTTCTTTTATAATTCAGGCATTTGTAGCTATTAATTTCTTTCCATTTTTGTCTTATGAGATGTTGAGTAAAAAATAAAAAAAATATTTCTTTCTGAGCACTAATTTCACTGTATCCCATAAATTTTAATATATTACAAATATATTATACTTTCATTTTCATTCATTTCAGGAATTTTATAATTTCCCTTGAGATTTCTTCTTTGATCCATTGATCATTTAAGAGTATGTTAATGATTATAATGCAGGCATACCTTGTTTTATTGTTCTTTGCTTTATTGTGCTTTGTAGATATGGCATTTTTTTTACAAATTGAATATTTGTGTTAAGCAAGTCTGTTGGTGCCATTTTTCCAATAGCATGTGCTCACTTCCTGTCTCTGTATCATATTTTGGTATTCTTTTAATATTTCAAATTATTTCATATTTATTATATCTGTTATGGAGATCTATAATCTGTAATTTGTTGCTATTGTAATTATTTTTGGGGTGCCACAAAACTAGCCCATGTAAGATGACAAACAATAAACATGTATGTTCTGACTGCTCTACCAATTGGCCATTCCCCTGTCTCTCTTCCTCTACTTGGCTTCCCTATTACCTAACATGCAGGTAATGCAGCAATATTAAAATTAAGCCAATTAATACCCCTATAATGGCTTCTAAGTGTTCATGTGAAAGGAAAGGTCTCATATCTCTTTAAATCAAAAGCTAAAAATAATAATAATAATTACTGTTGTTGTTATTATCACAAATTATATTCTTATATATCGTGTGCCCATTAACATAGATTTATAATTATTGTTTTATGCATTGTTTCTTAAATCACATAAAAGAAATACAGTCACAAAATAAAAATACAATAATACTGACTTTTGTATTTGCCTAAAAACTTCTCTGGAGTTTTAATATTTTTTTGTATGCTTTTGAGTTACTATCTAGTGTCATTTCAGCCTGAAGAATTCCCTTTAGAACTTCTTGTAGGGCAGGTATAATAGCAATAAATCCCCTCAGCTTTTGCTTATCTGGAAACTTTAATTTTTTTTTTTCATCTTTGAAGTATAGGTTTGCTGGATATGGAATTCTTGGTTGACATTTTTTTTCATTACTTTAAAAATATCACCCCACATGTGTCTAGTCTCTGTGGTTTCTGATGAGAAATTGGCTGTTATTCTTGTTAAAAATCCCTTGTACATGAGAAGTCATTTCTCTCTTGCTGCTTTCAAGATTGTCTCTTTGGTTTTGGCCTTTGATAATTTGATCATGATATATCTTGGTGAAAACCTCTTTGTGTTATTTATTCTTGAAATTCATTGAGCTTTTTGAATTTCTAGATTTATTTCTTTCATAAAATTTGGAAAATTCTCAGCCATTATTTCTACAAATATTCTTTATGCCTCTTTCGCTCTCTCCTTTAATTCTGGAAGTCCTGTTATGAGTAAGTATGTAAGTATGTAAGTATGCTTGAGGGTGTTCCACAGGTCTCTTTGCCTTTATTCACTTTTATTTCTTCTTTCTCCTTTCTGCTCCTTGGCCTGGATAATTTCCCATTGGCCTATCTTGACATTCAATGATTTTTTTCTTCTATCTGTTCATATCTGCTCTTAAAACCATCTAGTGAATTTTTAATTTCAGTTATTGTACTTTTCAGATACAGAATTTCTATTTGGTTCTTATTTATAACTTCTGTTTCCCTATTAACATTCTCTATTTGTTCATACATCATTCTCTTGATTTTCTTTAGCTCTTCAAGCATATGTAAGACAATTGATTTGTCTTTACCTAGTAAGTTCGATGTCTGTACTTCTTATGGGATAATTTCTGCAAATTTCTTCTGAGACTAGGCCATAATTTCTTGTTTCTTTGCATGCTTTATAGTTTTTTATGGAAAACTGTACATTCTGAATATTACAATGTGATAACTCTGGAAATCAGATACTTTACCTCTTCAGGGTTTGTTCATTCATATTTTAGCATGTATCAGAACTTTTTTCCTTTTTATGGTTGAATAATAATCTATTATATGTATAATATATACCAAATTTTGCATATCCATTCATCATTAATACACTTGTGTTGCTTTAACCTTTTGGCTATTATGAATAATGATGCTATGTGGCATGCAAGTATCTGTTCAAGTCCCTGCCTTCAATTCTTTTAGGAATGAAATAGCTGAATTCCATAGTAATTACATATTTAACATTTTAAGGAACTGTTAGGTTTTTTCACAGCAGCTGCACCATATTATATTTCCACCAATAATATATGAGGGTTCCTATTTCTCTACATTCTGACCAACATTTATTATTTTCCATTTCTTAAAAAAAGAATGGCCATACTATGGATATGATGTGGTATCACATTGTGGTTTGAATTTGCATTTTCTTGATCAGTAATGATGTTGAGCATCCTTTCTTATACTTATTGGCCATATTGGTCTTCCAAGCCATGAACACAAGATATACTTCCATTAACTTAACTCCTCTTTAATTGTTATTAGCTATGTTTTGTAGCTTCTAATGTACAAGTCATTTGACACCTTGGTTAAATTTTCCTCTGGCTATTTTTTTCTTTCTAATGTTATTGTAAATGGAATGGTTTTTTAAATTTCCTTTTTGGATTGTTCATTGCTAGCATATAAAAATACAACTGATTTTTGAATGTTGATTTTGAACTCTGAAACTTTGCTGAGTTCACTTAACTCTAACAGGTTTTTTTAGAGTTTTTACATATAAAATCATGTCATCTGTGAACAGAGATACTTTTACTTCTTCCTTTCTGACATTGATGCTCCCCGTTTATTTTTTTCTTTTCTTTTCCCACCATTGAATATGATACTAGCTGTGAGATTTTCATATTATGTTGAGGAAATTCCCTTCTATTTCTAGTTTACTGAGTGGTTATTTTTTAGCATGAAAGGGTGTTAGATTTTGTCCAACATTTTTGCATACATTGAGATTATCATGTGTCCTCCCCTTAAAGTGCCATGTTACATTGATTTATTTTCTTATGTTGAAATATTCTTGCATTCTGGAGATAAACACCCCTTGGCCATGGTGTATAATCTTCTTAATAGGCTGCTGAATTCAATTTGCTAGTATTTTATTGTTAATTTTTATGTCTATAGTCATCAGGAATGTTAACTTCTTTTTTGGTTACTGTCTTTGTCTGGTTTTCGTATGAAGAAAATACTTATATCATAGAATGAATTAGGAAGTCTTCCCTCCTTTTCTAGATTTTGAGAAAGTTTGAGAGGAACATTCAGCTCTTCTTTAAATGTTTGGTTAATTAACTAGTGAAACCATCTGGTTTGGGGCTTTTCTTTGTTGGGAGTTTTTGATTACTGATTCACTCTCCTTAATAGTTATAGGTCTATTCAGATTATCTATTTCTTCTTCAATCTGTTTGCTAGTTTGTGTGTTTCTAGGAATTTATCTATCTTGTCTAGGTTATCCAATTTGTTGTCATGCAATTGTTCATAGTATTTCCTTTTAAGCCTTTTATTTCTGTAACATTGGTAGTAATTTCCCCACAGTCATGCTTGATTTGAGTAATATGAGCCTTCGTTCCTTTTTCTTAGTCAATTCAGGTTTGTCTACTTTGCTGATACCTTCAAAGAAAGGTTTTATTGATTTTCTCTATTGTTGTTATATTCTTAATTTCATTTATCTACACTCTAATCTTTATTATTCCTTTCCATCTGCTAGCATTGGATTTAGTTTGTCATTTCTTTCTAAATACTTTCAAAATAGTTAGGTTATTTATTTGAGATCTTTCTTCATTTTTATTTTTAAAATTTATTATTTTTATTTTTTTAGCTGCTCTAACTCAAAGAATCTTATTTTTTAATCTAGACATTCACAAATATTAATTTTCCTCTAAGTGCTACTTTTACTACATTCCATAATTTTTGCTACGTTGGGCTGGGCATGGTGGCTCACACCTGTAATCCCAGCACTTTAGGAGGCCAAGGTGGGAGGATCCCTTGAAGCCAAGAGTTTAAGACCAGCTTGGGCAACATAGTGAGACCCTGTCTCCACAAAAATATTAGAAAATCAGCCAAGCATGCTGGCATGCACCTGTAGTCCTGGCTACTTGAGAGGCTGAGGTGAGAGAATTGCTTGAGGCCAGTAGATCAAGATTACAGTGAGCTATGATTGGGCCACTGCATACTAGCCTGGGCAACAGAATGAGATTCTGTCTCTAAAATTTAAAAAAAAAATGGTATGTTACATTTTGCTTTTTTTTTGTCTCTAGGTATTTTGTAATTTCCCTTGTGACTTTTTCTTTGACTCATTGGTTGTTTAAAAGTGTGTTATTTAAGACAGGCATAGTGGCCCATACCTGTAGTCCCAGCTATTCTGGAGACTGAGGCAGGAGGATTTACATTCCAGCCTAGGTGACAAAGTGAGACTCTGATTCAAAGAAAAAAAAAATAAGAGTGTGTTATTTAATTTCCATATACTTGCAAATCTTCCAGTTTTCCTTCTGTAATTGATTTTTAGCTAATTCCCTTGTGCTTGAAGAAGATATTTTGTATGATTTCAATCTTTAAAATTTATTGAGATTTATTTTGTGGCCTTACATATTGTCTATCTTGGCAAGTGTTCCATGTGCACTTGAGAAAAAATGTGTATTCTACTGACTTTGGTAGAGTATTCAGTATATGTTTGTTAGTTATAATTGGTATATAGTGTTGTCTCTGTGTGTTTTTGCATGTTAAGTGAATCTCTTTTAGACATCATATAAATTGATCATGTTTTATTTATCCAATCTTCCAACCTCTGCCTTTCAATTAGAGAGTTTAATCCATTTATAATTTTTTAAATGAATTTTCCTTTTTAAATCATGTAGGAAAAAAAGGAAGAGTTACAAACCAAAAGTACATTAATACTGGCTTTTGTACTTATGTATGTGGTTACCTTTACCAGTGTTCTTTACTGTTTCCTATAGCTTCAAGTTAGCCTAGTATCTTTTTATTTCAGCCTGAAGGACTCCCTTTTGCATTTCTTATATGACAGATCTTCTGGTAATAAACTCCCCCAGCTTTT
This sequence comes from Cheirogaleus major, assembly GCA_963574435.1. Lineage (NCBI taxonomy): Eukaryota > Metazoa > Chordata > Mammalia > Primates > Cheirogaleidae > Cheirogaleus > Cheirogaleus major. The sequence continues at coordinate 10,246 of CAUYPO010053367.1, read as the reverse complement.
GTTTATCTGGAAATGTCTTAAGTTCTCCTTCATTCTTGAGTGATAGTTTTGCTGGATTGAATTCCTGGTTGACAGTTTTGTTTTTTCTTTCAAAACTTTATATATATCATCTTACTGCCTCTGGACTCCATGGTTTCTGATGAGAAATCAGCTGTTAATTGTATGGAGGATAACTTATATGTGATGAATCACTTCTTTCTGCTTTCAAATTTTTGTCTTTATCTTTATATTTTGACAATTTGACTATATGGTATCTTGGTTTAGATTTCTTTGAGCTTATCCTACTTGGATTTTATTGAGCTTCTTAGATGTGTATATTCATGTCTTCATGGGACCTGGGAAGTTTTCAGCCATTGTTTCTTCAAATTTTTAAACTTAATCTCCAGTGTGATAATATAAAATATTTTTTTCTGCATCTTTCTCTCTCTCATCTCCTTCTAGGACTTTTATGGTATTTATGTTAATATGCTTGATGGCTTCTCCCAAGTCCCTTAGGCTCAGTTCATTTTTATTCATTTTTGCTCTCTTCTGTTCCTCTGAGTATATAATTTCAATTTTCTTACCTTCAAATTTGCTGATCCTCTCTTCTGACTATTTAAATTGCTGTTGAATGTCTCTAGTAAAATTTTAATTTCAGTTATCATACTTTTCAGTTCTAGAATTCCTGTTTGGGTCCTTTTTGTAATTTTTATCCTGTTATTGATAGTCCCTTTTTATGCATACATTGTTTCCTGACTTTCTTTGTACTTTGTCCATTTTTTATTTTTTTTAGCTCATTGAGCATATTTAAGACAGTTGACTTGACATCTTTAACCAGTAATTCCAATGTCTGAGCTTTCTTAAAAATGGCTTCTGTCAAATTCTTTTTTTGTTATGTGCGGGCCATTCTTTCCTGTTTCTTTATGATTTCTGAGACTGACTATCTTGAGTATTATAATATGGTAACTTTGGAAATCTGACTTTCCTACTCTTCACAGATTGCTGATTTTTGCCTGTTGAGGGCTGGAGCCATCACGCATTTGTGACTTTTCAAAACTATTTTTTGTGAAATGTGTATTCTTTGTTGTGTGTGGACACTTAAGTTGTGTTCCTTTATTTATTGATCAGCTGAGAAAAATTTCCTTAAATGTCTTGCTCAAAAAAAAAAAGTTTCCTGTCTCTTTAAATTCTCTGATAGATGCTGCTGGAGAAGCTGTTGCTGCCAAGAGAGCCAAAACTAAGGCAAGCATCTGCCCTGGTCTCTCAGGCCACTGACAGATCAATTCAAAAGCATGAGCCCACATTTTGGGGGAGACAAGGTCCCCACTGCCTACCTTGGTTTCAGATTGCCACTCCAAGAACACATGTTGCTATCCCGCATTCACAGTGGGGCTGGGGAATTGGGAAGGTCTCTGGTTCATGCACATTCTCACTTACAAAGGATCAACAGCCTCTCCCTTCATCAAAGCACTCCCCTGGTGGTTATGTGTTCAGTCGAGTTCCATAAATCCAACATAGCTCACTCCAATTGCCCTTCTCAGCTCCATATTTGCTTCAGGGGAGGGACCACAAATCAACAGGAGTGTTCCAGAACTAGGGTGACTAATTTGTCACAGTCTGCTTAGGACTTTCCCAATTTTTAAACTTAAAGCCCCACGTCCCAGAAATCTCTCAATCCCAAGCAAATCGGTACAGCACACCGTCCTCACCAGGACTCGTTTACTTGATCCTCTTCTCTATCTACAGCCGCTCTTTTGGGAATTTCATTTACTCATGTGGCTTTAAGCACCACTCATATGCCAATAAATCCCAAATGTGTATCTCCAGGTTAGAACTCTTCCCTGAACTCCTGCTGATATTTGAAAGGTCTATTACTTCTCAGATTTATTCTGTTGTATTACTCTCTAAACCTGTTGCTCTAGCAGCCTCTCCCATCACTATTGAGTCCATGTGTAGATCGCAGCTCCACCCTTCTAGTTGCTCAGGGAAAGTATCTCAGAGTCACAGTCTGTCCTGAAATCCAACTGTCTGTGTCTACAAAATATCTTAAGAATCCTAACACTTATCACCACCTGCACTCTTATCACCCTCGTCAAACAATCATCTTTTTGTGGAAATCCTGGAATAGACTCCTAAATTTTTTCTCTGCTTCTTTGCTTCCTTCTTTGTCTATTCTTAATACAGCAGCTAGAATGATCCTTTTTTAAAAACAGTTTATTTTACATTGGTAAGGACACTTAACATAAGATCTCCCCTAAACAAATTTTTAAGTGTACATGAAAGAACTGTTAATTGTAGAGACAATGTTGTACGGTAGATCTCTGTTTGTAAGGATGTGGAAAATTAGAACACTTGCACACTGCTGGTCAGAATGCAAAATGGTGCAGCTGTTATAGAAAACAGTAAAGAGATTCCTCAAAAAATTAAAATTAGAGCTACCATACAATCCGACAATCCCACTTCTGGGTATTTATCCAAAAGAATTGAAATCAGGATCTCAAAGAGGTATTAGCACTCCCATATACATCACAACACTATTCACAGTAGCCAAGATGTGGAAACAACCCATATGTCCTTTCATGGATAAGAAAATGTGGCATATACATACAATGAAATATTATTCAGACTTAAAAATGAAGGAAATCCTACAATATGTGACAACGTGGATAAACCTTCACGACATTATGCTAAGTGAAATAAGCCAGTCACAGAAGGACAAATACTGCATGATTCCACTTAGATTAGGTGTCTAAAATAGCCAAGCTCATAGAATCACAGAATGGTGGTTGCCAGAGGCTGGTAAGGAGGGAGAAATGGGGAGCTGCTGTTCAATGGGCATCGAATAATTATTTTAAAATATGTCAGTTCACGTCACTCCCAGAGTAAGAGCCAAAGCCCTTACAATGACCTAAAATGTCCTGTGTGATCTGTACTTCCCAGTTCCTCTGGGACCTTTATGGTACTCTCCATTACGAGGCCCTATCCAGTCGCCTGGCTTCCACGTCCCAATCCGCCATTCTATGCCTGCTAGAGCATGGAGACCACATCCCACCCCACTCCTCCCCCAACCCTAGAGCAAAGCAAGCACGAGGTCATGAAGAAGGCTGACCCCATGACTAGGCGGGCTGTTGACCCAACAAAGAGACTAAATGGACTTGCATAGGTCACTGCCATTCCAACCCTGCACCCACCACATCCGCCACCCCTCCACCCCCCAAGAGAAGGACTGGCTCCATGCTTGTTTGCTCACTGCTATCAAAGGCAGCCACATGTTTGCTGCAGATGACAGCAATGTACACAGGGCTCTCTCCTAACCTTGAGCCTCACTTCTAGTCCCTTCTCCAAGTAGCTATGAGAATTAAACACCCCCTACTCAGATTATTTTAATCCCAAAGCTTAATCCTTATAGGTCGTCTACTTTCCCCAGCATTCTCGTGCCTGTGCTAACCTACTTGTCCTTTCTGCTGACTGCACGCTGCTCCCCAGCCCCTCGCCCTCCCATGCTTGCCTGTGCCGTCTGGAACTCCCACTCAGGGACCAGCAAATCCCTCTTTCCCAAACATTCCCTCTACCACTCGGCCCTAATTGAAAACCCATCTATCCTCTGCATGCAGGAACCCCTCAGTCCTCTCAAGCAGAAGGTGTTTATAGTCAAACTCTATTTACCAAGGCTGGGGGTTAGAATCAGTGCTCCTCTTTATTCCTCAATGTCACTTCTTGATTGCAGTTTTCTATCCTTTTTTATTCCAGATTCATAAAATTTAATTTTTAAATGGCTGGAAACTCAAGTCAAGTATACATTTGGAAGTAAATATCTTTTTCACCTCACAATCCATCCAGCTCCCGAGCCATCCACCTGTGGGTACATATGCACGTACCCTGCATGGGCACATGTGCACCTGTGCCACGTAGACACACACAATGGACTCATGTCCATGTCTCTGCACAAACACGTACACATGAGGTCACATGAGAACACTCATGTGCTATATACTTGTATGCACACATATGTGCATGCCCACATGCAAGTTTGTTTTTATAAAATGAGAGTATGTTATTCATACTTTCAACTTATTAATAAACTTTTTTGAAGTATCATATATATATATACACATAGAAAAGTGCACAAATCAGCTTCATGAATTATCTGAAGGTGAATACACAAATTGAACACTCTTTTACTATTATTTTCACTTAATACTCCATTGGGAAGATCTTCCCAATTAACACACAAATTTCAGACCTACTCTATTTAATGGGTCCATTCTAGGACTGAATGTATAATTTATCTAACTAGTTCAAAATCTTTAGGCCTTTTCCATTATTCTACTGTTAGAAAAACGCTGCAGGCCATGCACCATGGCTCACGCCTGTAATCCTAGCACTCTGGGAGGCCAAGGCGGGAGGATTGCTCAAGGTCAGGAGTTCCAGACAAGCCTCAGCAAGAGTGAGACCCCGTTTCTATTAAAAATAGAAAGAAATTATCTGGACAACTAAAAATATATAGAAAAAATTAGCTGGGCATGGTGGTGCATGCCTGTAGTCTCAGCTACTGGGGAGGCTGAGGCAGGAGGATCGCTTGAGCCAGGAGTTGGAGGTTGCTGTGAGCTAGGCTGACGCCACGGCACTCTAGCCTGGGCAACAGAGTGAGACTCTGTCTCAAAAAAAAAGAATGAAAGAAAAACGCTGCAATGATTATCTGTGACCACATTTATGAGCATAACTGAAAGCGGAAATTCTCTGGGTTTCCTTGTCACCATATGGGCCACACCGCCACAAGTCCCCTGGGCAGCCTCTCATTGGTTATTAGGGGACTTGCAGCCTACGGGGGTCCATGGTCCCCATGGATGTTAACGAGCGCGGCTCTGTGCCTGCCTCTCTCACGATTGTCTCAGCCGGCACGAAAACCAAAATGGAACTCCGTTATGTTGTGCCCTTCTTCTCACCAGGGCTGATGGCCGTAATGGAGGGGTGTTTCCAGGGCCCTCCTGTGGAACACAGTTGAGGGGGGTGTCTTATTATTTACACAACAGATGGGTTCCAGCATGCCCACTTCCCTCACCCTCTTTACTTCTTATGCCTTCTAGCAGAACATCTCAGGCATTTCCACTTCACTTATTGTTGGCCAGTATTTTTTCCAGGCTTCAAAGAATGCCCCCTTATCCCCAAGAGGTCAGTTTGCCCATCCCTTGGGATCAAGGTTGACAGATTTAGCAAGTAAAACTACAGGATATCCAGTTCAATTTAAATTTCACATAAAGAAGGGATACTTTTTAGCATGAGTATATCCTAAGTTTTGCATGAAACATACTTTCATTTTATCTGGCAACTCTCCCTGAGGTCCTCGCCAGGGGGTTAAATCCTGTGCTCCAAGAAAGTGTCCCCACGTCAAAATATTCTTGTTCATCCAGTCTTAAATTCTGTTTCCCTTGATCAAGCACCCTCAAAATCTAATACGGGGGTACTCCCTGGCTCCCATGGGGCATGCTGAGGAACTTGTGTGGGTCTTTCCAGGTATATTGTCTTTCTTCTCTTACCAAGTCCAGTCACATCCCCAGCCGGGTTATGGTTATGCTGAGATTTGACCCTCATCATTGGCTTAACAGCCAGGAGAGGAGGTGGCAGCAGCACCCATTGATTTGCAGAGGAACCTCTGCAGCATCTTCTGAGGGAGGCTGGGCACCTCGGCAGGCTCTGAGGGTTTAGGCACCTACATGTCCCCATCCTGTGCTTCAGGGTCTCAGCTTTCCCAGCCAGGGCCTTGACTAGTGGTGTGCTGCTAAGAGTTTCACAACTAGCTCTATGAAAAGGAGGACCAAGAAAACCCCTGAATCATAGTATTTGCTGATTTCCATGGTGCAAATATTCCACCATGGCTGATTTCCAGCTACCAATACAATGCCATTGAATGAGGAGTTCTGAAGACACACGAATGATTACTTGGCTCTTGTGAGCTAAAAAGAGCTGGATCCAGCATATCACTGGCTCTGCCCTCAGCATCGCAGAGCTTGGCTGAGCATTTAAACTTCTCTAGAGCTCCATGACTGTAACTCTCAGGGCCTGCATCTGTCACACAGCTTTGTCTGCTCTTGTGCTGCAGGAGATAAGGGCCTCTTTGTAAGCTACCAAAGAGAGCTTCTGCCACTCACACTTAGCTTGCTAATGGCCCTCAGCCCTCATTATCCCTCCACAGGGCAACAATACAACTTAGTAGCCAGCCAACTCTGCCATCTTTATAGGTATCCTGCCCCCATATCTTTCAAATGCCCAAAGAATTTTGCATGCAAAGGTATTCTCCTTCCCTGCCACTTTCCCCAGGTACTACCAGTAAAAGCTTTAGCAGTGGAGCCCTTCTATGGGGCAGAGACTACCTTCGTCTCACATAATACTCAGAATGACATTTTTTGCTGGTGGGAAGGTGAATGAATGGACCCCATACCCCATCCTGCTGTCTATCTTCTTGGACAACTCTTGGAACCATTTGTGTTAGTTCTGGTCCCCTAAGAAGTAGACGCCAAGATGGGATTAAATGTGCAAAATATTGACTGAGAGATATGCCTTTGAATTATAAATGAGAGGGAGTGGGGGGAAAGCAGTGAGCTGTCAGACTGTGATGCAGGTCTGAGCCCTGTGAAAAACAAGGGGAAGGAAGGAACTGGGAAGTACAATCACAGACAGCAGCGCATTTCTAAGAAAGTTCCAGACAGAGGAGTTGCACATTTCACAGGAATGGGCCCGCACTAGAAGCCCGGGCACGCCCAGTCACTGACTGGGGTGCAGCCACACAGGTGTGGATCCAGAGGCCCTTGGTGAACTTCACCCCCTGCAGCAAGAGATCTGAGCTGTGCATCACATGGTTACCACACCTGTATTTCCTGGAAACTGGAAATTACACCTAAGGGCTTAATGGATCCAATTTAAGAATTTGGGGCTAGAATGAATCATTGGCAATGTTATAGACCTCACATTGCATCATTTCAGAAGGCTCATGACATCTGGTACAGCTGCCATTAGTGATGCGCACACTGAGCCCTGGGTTGGGGGGGAGTAGTCCTGCCATCCAGGATCACACTCTTCCTCACCAATGACCTCCCCATCTTCCACCATCTCAGTCCCCATGGCCACCATCTTAAGTAGGAACTTGTCATCACTGAAACCCTGCCATCTCCAACACACTCACTCAGATGAGCATTCCCAGCTCATTTCCCCATTCACCAGGCACATTTTCACAGGTATTCTACCTGGTTTGTTCCCGTGTGAATAATGCAACTGTTTTTAATTTCATCAAGAAATAAGTTAGGTGAGAAAAATAGCTCATGTTTCTTTAGCATTTATCATCCTTCACATTCTGTTCTTGACATTGCGAATTGTATTTAATTTTCACAAAATCCTCTGAGACAAGTACAGTCGTCCCTATTTTATAGACAGTAAGTGCCAGAGCTGGATACAAAACTGTCTGCTGGCCCTGAAGCCCATACCTGGCTAATAAAGACAGTTCAGCAAGGCAGGGAATGGAATTTATATTCATGGCTGAAGTAAAAAAGAAACCAATGGGGATTTTTAAGTAGGAAAGTTATATAATTAAAGTAGTATGCTTTCAAAATTAGTGTGGTTGTATGCAGGTGGAATTAAAGGAGAAAACTGAAGTCAGAGAAAGCATTTAGAAGACAAGTATAATCACCCAGAAGCTAATGGGGGTGTGTGTGGCAGGTATAGCAAAGAATGAAAAGAAAGTGGTGAGTTTCTCTACATCATTTTGAACAGGAAATTGATGTGGGTTTTTAAACTGATATGCCAAGGCTATTCAAAGAGTTAACAGAGTCAAAAATTATTCCAGACGTTGAGGCTGGGTGGTTGGGAGAACTGACCTTGAAGGGCTATGGAGAGACGGTGGCTGGCACAGATGTCCGTCTGGGAGTTTCGTGCATGAGTTGTTAGTGGAATCATGAACATGGAGGAGTGTTTCCAAAGATACTGTGGGCGGAAAAGGCAGAGGGCCAAAGGCCAGGCCTCAGGGAGCCTTCACTTTCAGAGGGCAGCGGGAGGAAGAAGATCCAATATGTCAACCCAAGAGCCACAGGAGAGGCTGGAGGAGGACCAGAGAGTGAAAAACCAGAGGAGCTAAGTGTATCACATGAAATCATGTCACTTCAAAGATTTTTATAGATCCCAAAGTGCTTAAAATTGAGGGCAGTATAGACAATATTCAGTACAGCATGTTTGGCTGAATAATATTGCTAACAATAGGGCTTTTTTTAAATGGAAATTTTTGCAATTAAGCCAGGCATGTGACATGTCCCATAAAAAGAAAGAATAGTGAGGTTCCAAAATTAAGATAAAAAGGCCAGTAATTATAGAACAGCCGAATAGGTCTTCAGACAAATAGAAGTCCTGCTCAGAAAGAAGGCGTTTGGAGTGTGGCCATACATTTGTTCATCATTCCTGAAAGTATGGATACTTTTAGAACATCCTGTCCTTGGTCATCTCCCTTGATTCCCAGCCCTTTCTCTAAAATTACACTCTCAGTGATAGCTACTTCTGAAATACTGGCTTTTCTCCAGGACTTACTTGTGGCAAGTAAATATGGCTTGGTTTCTTTATTTTAAAGCTGTGAGGTTTTATTTCACTAAAGGTCTTAAAACTCACACAGCCATTGCTGCTGTTTAAGTTGTCTTTATCACTGGTGTGTTGCACTTCAAAATTATTTAGGCAAGAGTTTACAGAAGTTAAACATCTGATAAATGAGGACACAATGGGGAAAGGACAGCGTTTTCAATAAATGGTGTTGGGAAAAATGGAGTTGTACATGCAAGAGAATGAAATTGGACCCTTATCTTATACCGTACACAAAAATCAACTCAAAATGGATAAAACACCTAAATATAGGACCAGAAACCAAAGAGAATGTAGGTGGGAAGCTCTTTGACAATGGCCTTGGCAATGATTTTTTTAGATATCACATCAAAAGCTCAAGCTACTGAAGCAAAAATGAATAAATGGGACTTCATGAAACTAAAAACCTTCTGTACAGCAAGGGAAACAGAGTAAAGAGACCTATGGAATGGAAGAATATATTTGCAAACGATGCATCTGATAAGGGGTGAATATCCAAAATATATCAGGAACTGAAACAATTAAATAGTAGAAAACAAATAACCCAATTAAAAAAAATGGGCAAAGGAATTGAATAGACATTTCTTCAAAGAAGATATACAAATGGCCAACAGATATATGAAAATGTGTTCAATGTTATTAATTATCAGGAAAATGCAAATTAAAACCACTAGGAGATATAACTTCACACATGTTAGGATGGCTGTTATCAAAAAAGACAAGAGATAACAAATGTTATTAATAACAAGGTTGTGGAGAAAAAGGAACCGTAGAACACTGTTGGTGGAAATGTAGATTGATGTAGACATTATGGAAAACAGTATGGTGGTTCTAAAGGAGTTAAAAATGGAACTATCACATGCCCCAGCAATCTCTCTTCTGGGTATATAACCTGCAGGGGCCAAGGGAAAGCTTCCCCTTTGCCCTCTGAAGGTTCACTGAAAATCACTGACAAGAGGCAGATTAATTGCAGAAAAGTCGTGCAAATTTCATTAATGTGGACATGGTAGCCTTCAGAATATAAACCCAGAGACACAGGGGAAATTGCCCATTTTTATGTTTAGGTTCAACAAAGCATAGACAGCCATGTAGAAATATGATTGGACAAAAAGGATATGATCTGATGTTAATATGCTGAGTGGGGAAACCCAGCAAGGTCTGTCTGTCTAGATTCTTCTTGGTCTCTCTGAGCATGGATTTCTTTCTTCTGGGTGTGGGGCAAGATCCCCTATGGAATGACCCACAGTTAAATAAAGTAGTCAGATCATTTTTTTACACCCAGTTTTTAAACAAAAAGACAGAGGGAAAGTTAAAGTAATATTTTTAGGTTTTATTGCTGACTTTGGGGAGAAAGGGTTCTGGTTTCTATGACCAGCTTTGGGTAAGAGGGATTCTAGTTTCTGTGGCTAGTCCCAGGAGAGAATGGGACTGAGAGACAGGAGGGCAGGAAAAGGTCAGAGAAAGACTTTTGTTTCTGAGGCTGCTTCCAAGGCCTTCATTTTGGGGTATTATGTTCTGAATCCCAACAGCCCAAGGAGATGAAATCACTTCCTTGTAAAAATATCTGCACTCCTATGTTCATTACAGCATTATTCACAATAGTCAAGATATGGAAATAACCTAAGTATCTGTTGTCAGACGAATGGATACAAAT
>CAUYPO010053362.1:0-15799 GCA_963574435.1 Cheirogaleus major | reverse complement strand
GATGGCTTATTTGTATGTCATAATTTTTATCACTATACATAGTGAGAGATGTACATTGAGAAAGATATCCTTTTGTTTACTGGTTCTGTGGTGATTGTCAATGTTTGGAGGTATGACAATTGCTATAATGCCATCAAACTTACATAATTTTAATTTTAAGCAATGATTTATATAGATGTTTCCTCATGGAGAAATAACGTTTGCCTAAGGCTTTTCACCTTTTCTTTTCCTTTCATTCATTCATTTATTTATTTATTTTTGATTAACTTTTGGAAATAGTCTTAAAATGAGAGAAAACTTTCAAGTTTTAGTACAAAGAAGCTTTTCCCCCCAAATCATATGACAGTGAATTGCTGATATTATGCCATCACCCCTGATTCCTTTACTGGATATTTCTACAACTCAGGACATTCTACATAACTACAATACAACTTTCATGAACAAAAAGTTAACATTAATATATTCTATATAGTACCTGAGTAAATGGTACTAAATTTGTTGCTCATTTTACTTAAAGAGTATCATGAATATAAACATTGGCCAAATTTTATATGTGTATTTATAAAACTAAAAGCAATACATTTTTTGATCTTGATTTTCTCTTTCTCTATTTGGTACCTGACCCAAGAAATATAAGTCAAGGTAAAAATTTTCTTAATAATATTGATGGATAACAGTATACAAATATAGTTATTTCTGTTTATAGACTAAGCTAAGTCAAAAATCAGGATATAAAATATTTCTGATATAAATAATTCTAGTGTTATTATGCAAAATATGGTCTCATTTCATTTTTCCAAATTTGTTATTGTGGCAAAATACACATAACATAAAATGTACCATCTCAATCATTTTCAAGTGTACAGTTCAGTGGTATTAAATACATCTATAATGTTGTGAAACCATCACCAACATCAATCTGCAGAACACCTTTTATCTTGTAAAACTGAAAGCCTATACTCTTCAAATGATAACTCCCTATTCCCCCATCCTCCCAGCCCATGGCAATCACCACTCTACTTTCTGTGTCTTTAATTTTGACCACTCTAAGTACCTCATATATGCGGAATCATACAGTATTTGTATTTTTGTGACTGGCTTATTCCATTTGGGATTATGTCCTCATGTTTCATCCATGTTGTAGCATATGTAATAATTTCCTTTTCAATATTTTTTAGATTTTTTACCCTCATCCTCTATATGATGGTAAATTTCCTCCTTCTTTTTAAAGGCCTAATAATTTTCCATTTATGTATCTACCACATTTTGCTTATCCATTCATCCATCAGTGGTCACTTGGGTTGCTTCTACATTTTAGCTATTGTGAATAATGCTAGTATGAATACTAGTGTGAATATAGGTACACAAATTTCTCTTTAAAATCTTGCTTTCAATTTTGGGGGGTATATATCCAGAAGTGGAATTGCTGGGTCTTATAATATTTCTATTTTTACTTTTTAGAGGAACCTTCAAAATGTTTTCCATAATGGTTACACCATTTTACATTCCCAAAAACAGTGCACAAAAGTTCCAATTTCTCTACATCCTTGGCAGCACTTTTTATAAATATTTATGTTTTTTTGATAGTAGCCATCCTAATGGGTGCAAGGTATAATCTCATTATAGTTTTGATTTGCATTTCCCTAATAATTAGGGATGTTGAGCATACTTTTATATGTTTATTATAAACCTATTCTGTGGGTTGCCTTTTTACTTTAATTTTACTTTGATTGATATTGTTCTTAATTGCACAAAATTTGTTAATTTTTATAAAGTCCAATTTGACTACTTTTTTTGTTGTTGCCTGTGCCTCAAAAAAAAAATAATTGATCCTAGTGTCCAACTCCGAGGTCTTTCAGACATCACAGGCCATTTTAGGCTTCAATTTCTCAAAACAATGTGTGATATTTTAAATTTTCATTTTTAAATGCATTAAAGTTATATACCGTTAATTTAGTTATTGCTACACAGTTCAACTTTGCTTATTCTGTTACGCTTTATTAAACACGTATTGACATGTTTTTCAACATTGACTTTCAGCAAATCCTTAGTTAACCCTTTTTTAGATGCAGTAGTTGGCTAATACATTTAACTTGGGTGGTGAATAAAAATAAATGGGTGAGTAATTGTGTAATAACTTTAATAGAAATTATAGAAATTAAAACAACATGAAAATATAGTGTTATATCCCAAAGTAGGAGAGGATGCTCTGTTTCATATGATTTTAGGATTACTATGATTATTTTTCTATTTAATGTCAAATAAAAACCTTAAGGCTGTATGTTTCAAGTTTAGAGAAATTTATCCTTTTTATTCTTAGATCAAAATATACCTTCTGTTTATACTTTGATATAAACTGAGAACCAGAAGCCTATTCCCAAATTCATCCCAGCTACAAAGCACCCACATTTCCCCTCCCCTGCACTGGCTCCTCAGCTCCTGGGGGGCAGGGACTGTGCCTTGTGTATCGTACTCAGCATGGGGCCTGGCACACGGTGGAAGTTCCCTAAATAGCTACTGCATTGAAATTAAACTAATACGTTTTCTGTTCTAGTTTGGCTATTTTCTATCTTTTCCATAATAGGAATGGATAACACAGATCATTATTAGTGTCTGGGTTTTTCTTCACTAAGGAAGGTGATGATGACTTCCACTTTCATCCCCTGTTGCCACATGCCTGTGAACGGATTTTCTAAACTCAAATCTACTCAAGAGTAGGACCAGTACTAAATAGAAGGAGGTTCTACATATAGTCTCTTTTTTTCTCTCAATATTCTCCTTAAATGTTTCAAAATACATATTCTTTATTTTTATAACATGATAACAGGTTTATAAATATTGGCATGGTGTTATTAAATGAAACCTAAATTTTTTCACTGTAACCACCAATATTAAAAAATTTGGAAAAATACAACCACCAATTACATGTTCTGTTCCATTCTCCCTACCCTCCTTACCCATTTTCCTCTCAATGCCTGACTTGAAACAGGCCTAGATGTGCCCCACGGTTGTTTGGCTGATGGGCAAACCTGCAGGGCTCACCATCTCTGTACCCACTGACTCCACATTCCTGATAATTCATTTACTTTTTCCTTTCTTTCTTCCTTCCTTCCTTGCTTTATTCAAACAATAAACATACTAATAAGACTAATAAACATAACATTACAATATGGTCATGGGGCTAGCACAATACAACCCTTGGGAACAGTACCAGTTGCTGTAGGAGCACTTGAGAATGACACTGAATACAAACATCGGTGTCAAAGAAGATGGCAAAAGAGAAGGACCCAAAGAGAACAAAATGATGAATAACAATGTAGTGAAAATAATGAGGGATGGACTGGGGATAGTGTCTGACTGGGAGGGGCTTCAGACACCTGTGTCACTGATACTGTTTGGGATTCATCAGATAGTACATGAATGTCACTGAAAGCTTATGAAAGTGGATGAGAACCCAAAGCCTACAACAAGTCTGTAGGGAATGCCAACATGGGATAGAAGGAGTTGACAGAGAGGGGCGAGGGAGGTAGAGAACACGCTGGTGCTAAGGAAGGCCTCGTGAAGGAGGTTGGCCACGGGGTCTGGGTCAGCAGGGACTTTAAGAACAGCCCCCACCCCCACCTTGGTCTTGAAATGGTACAAGGGTTTCTAGGTAAAGAAATGTAAATGCCAATTCAGAAAACCATGAGAAGAATGAATGAAGTTTAAGGGGATAAGGAGTATCATTGTAAATGGGGGGTAAAGAAATGAAACTGAAAAGAGAAGTTGCATCTAAGAGACATTTTATGCCAAGATAAACATTCTGGACATTATTCTTAATACAGAGAGGCTGATGCAAATGCAAATGAAAAATACAAGATAATAACTATCCCTTCTGGTTATAAACCATCTCTAACTAAATTAATTTCAAAAATAAAAGTGTAAACTTCTCTGCTTAAACAATTATTTTTATTAATAATAAAAACAAACATAATACAGGGCCACTACTATGAAAGGATGTGCTATGGCTGTTTTACATGTGGTAGTGATTGCTATCTGTCTGCATTTTTATTCTAGGATCTCTTTGTGCCCAACAGCTCTTGTTTGTTGAATTTAGGGATGCACATAGGTCCTAGGACACCAGCACAGCCACCTGGTCCTTCGGGGATCAGACTTTGGTCTTCTCGGTACTAACCTCTAACCCAAGGAGCTGGAGTAACATCTCCTCACAAAAGAACATCAAGCTAATGGCAAATCCTCATCGATGAGCATGTTCTGCTTTGAAGTCAGTAAACCTGAAGTTGTTTATAAAATAAGTGGAGAAGGAGAAGCTAACTTTATGGGATCAAGGAGGCACTCTAAATAGCAGGTGTTCTAGCCATTGCAACAGTGAGCACATTTATAGACCCAAAGGACACAAGGATGAAAGGAAATGACAATAGAAAGAAGGAAAAAAGGTGGTCAGAAATAATACAACGGCATCTGTGCTAAATGTTTCATGGAAATACAAACACTAGAAAGCAGAAGCAGAGTTAGGAAGTTGAGTGAAAGTGGAACATATCTGATATGTCTTTAGGATGGGGAGATGAAGCCAAGGAAGAACTTAAACCTTTAATCTAGGATGGACTCGCTTGGGTGAGCCAAATCTTCAGAAACTGCTTGCTATGTGGGGTTACAAAAGAGGAGATAATATTGTTGTTCACAGCTTACTACATCCCACAGTGCCAAGCCCCCACACCCCGTACCAGCAGAACCCCCAAATCCCACTTCCACCCTGTATGTATGCCATTCACATGAGCAGCACCCTCCCCAGCCCCTATGGCATTACCATGTTCTTTATTGGTTTTGTACAATTTTATGACTTCTCATGGAACCTCAACCAAAAAAATGAATAATTTTAGAATTGTCCTGCACACCCTATACCTGACACAGTTCTCTGCAGATAGCAAGTGTCCAACAAATTCTTACATGATAAATGAGGGAATAAAGAAATAACTGCATGAATAGTATAGTAGAAACAAGATCTAAATTTGAAAAAGAGGCAAATCTGTTTTCAAATCCTACATCCAATATGTGACACTTGGGCAAGCATCTTAATTTCTCTAAGGTTCAGTTTCTTCTCCCTCTGAGGCAGTAAGGTTACTACCACACCAAATTAATTTGGTTGGTGTGAGAGTTACATAAAAAAAGTCTGTGGACAAGAGCATATGGAACACAAAATGCTCCTCATATGGTGGATCTTACTATTGAACTTTGCAGTGTACAACTTGATGTGTTGATATCTGTGTACATTGTGGAATGGCCGATCTAGCTATTTAAAACATGTAGGACCTCACATATTTACATTGTGTGGAGAGAAGGTGTAAAATCTACTCTGTTAACAATTTTAAGTGTAAGATACATTACAATTAACCACAGTCCCCCTGAAATAAGTTGGAGAGATCTACAGGGCAAGGTTATCGAGAAGACCACAAACTTTATTTTGATTGCTCCAGTTTTCCAATGACTCCCTTTTGCTAGTCCAGGATCCCACATTGCATTTGGTCATCATGTCCCTCACTGCCCTCCAATCTGTGGCCACTTCTCAGGCTCTCCTTGTCTTATGTGACAATGCTGGTGCTCATCCCACACTGCCTGCCCAGCCCCACTATCTGCTGTGTGTCCTGCTGACTGTTTGACAAATGGGAGGTCTGTCTGGATCTAGCTGAGGCTTAGCAATTAGTCCTCAGTAACATTCCTGCTGAAATGCCTGTGATTTTATAATTATTTTTTCAAAAAGTCATAAATTAGGTGATTGCCATGTAGCTGATCCTTTTATTTATTTTATTCTCATAGATGCAAAAAAAAATTTAATACTTTTTTGACTTTTTAAATTTCAAAATATTAAGGGGTAACAAATGTTTTTGTTACATAGATACCTTGTGAAAGGATAGCCTTGCTAATAAACTATTTGACAGAGAAAAATAAACAGAGGATAAAAGGAGAATACTCACAGCACATAACTGCCCCTTTGAAAGGAAAGATCACAGCACAGCAGTCCCTTGTTTAATTAACCACCTGTTGCTAAACTCACTGGCTTTAGGATTAACCACCTGCGTGGCTTAACCTGCTCCCTTAAAGAGTTTGTTTTAACGACCTTTAAGAGCCCTGAGCAGACAACAGGGGTATGAGCTCCCCACACTTTCTGCTCTTACCAGAACACATTCCAAATAGACTGATAAGCCAGCCTCACAGGCAAGAGGAAAAAAAAGAGAAAGAAAAACAGATGCAGTCATTTCAAAGCTGCTTTTTGCAATCAGCAATTACTTTTTTTTCTTTCTCTTTACCCTCATAAAAACCATGAACCCCTTATCCTCCCTGCTGGCACTTCTCCTTTCTTTCTTTCATTCATGCCATGGCCTTTCTCCTCTTTGTGAAGTAAAATAAGCTTTCTTTCTTTAAAACTATTCTAATCTTTGTATTGAGAATTCTTTCTCATCCCTAGTTATGAGTTTCCACCCTAACACCTTATATCATGTTTAAGTCAGGGATTTTGGTGTGTCTGTCACCAGAATAGTGTTCACTGAACTCAGTAGGTAAGTTTCTATCCCTCACCCCCCATCCTTCCCCCTTCTTGGTTGCCAGTGTCCTTTACATCTTTTTGTGTCCATGTGTACCCATCATGTAGCTCCCACTTATACCTTACCCCTGTCAGAAGAGCCACTATTAAAAACTCAAAACACAATAGTTACTGGCACTGATGCAGAAAGAATGGAATGCTTTTCACTGTTAGTGTGACTGTAAATTAGTACAGCTTTCATGGTAAACATGGAGATTCTTCAAAGAAATAAATGTAGACCTACCATTTGATCCAGCAATCCCACTGCTGGGTATCTACCAAAGGAAAAGAAGTCATTTTATAAAAAATACTCCTGCACTTGAACATTGATCACAGCAGAATTCACAATAGCTAAGATGCGGAACCAACTAAGTGCCCATCAATTCACAAGTGGATAAAGAAAATGTGGTATGTGTATGTGTGACACACACACACACACATACACCATGGAGTACTACTCAGTCATAAAAAGAAATGAAATAATGTCTTTCGCAGTAACTGAGATGGAACTGGAGACTGTTATCCTAAGTGAGGTTTCTCAGGAATAGCTGATCCTTCTAAGTTGGAGGTTCAACATTTGAAATGTCTGATGAATCAACTTAAACTTCTGAGAAACTGTCTGGTATTTTAGCTGATACTAATTAGGGTTAAAATTCTAAAGAATGTATTGATGGTACTTTTCTTTTTTTTGCATTTCACCATCTTTCTCTGTCATTTTCATTCCCTCTTGAAACCAGGAAATATAATGAACAAGGGAACCCACGCAGAGAAACAACTAGATAAAAAGGACCAGTGCATTTACAGCATGTTGCCCTGGCAACAGCCACTCCCACAGTACAGCCACATTCCTTCCAAGCAGCTTCAACACCTGCAATTCATTGCCCTTGAGCATTTCACATCCCTTACCTATGCTGAGGGAATGCTCCAAGCATACACATTAAGCTGCTTTGGTAAGCAGGTCCTCTGACTCAGTAATGAAATTTCAGATGCCCCTGTTCCAAGAGGCAATTCATGTCAGTAGGACAACACAGTTGCAGGAATTCCCAGAGCCCTGCCGGTGATGATGCTGAGCTGCTGTGCATTCACTCATGCACGCCATCCACACGTGCTGGGGTGGATGACAACTTTTGTAAAATTTAACAAAATGTTGAATGGAGAGAGTGGGAAATATACAAATACCAACCTATAAAGACTGTTAGGAAGCAGGAGGCAGTGTGGGAGACCACACTTGTGTAACAGAAAACAAAACAAAACATGCTAGTACAGGGTCAGAATGGGTGAGCTTGAGTGCAGCCCCACTACAAGCTAGCAGAGCAGGTCAGCACAATGTAGCCCACCTGTGAGTCCTGCATCCATAGATTCAACAAACGACAGATCAAAAATATTCTGAAAAAATTAAATAAAAAAAACAATACAACAAAAATATACAAATTAAAAACACAGTACAGTATAACAACTATTTACACAGTACTTACATTGTATTAGGAATTATAAGTTATCTAGAGAGGATTTAACGTATAAAGGAGGATGTGTGTAAGTTATACGCAAGTACTAGCCCATTTTATATCAGGGACTTGAGTATCCATGGATTTTTCTGTCCACACGGGGGCCCTGGGATCAATCCCCCATGGATACTGAGGGACAACTGCAGTTCTTAAACTGATCAGCATGCATTATCAAAGCTGCGAATCTTCAGGAAACACCACACATGAATGAACAAGTGCCCAGACAGAACCCAGCAGCTCGTAATTACTGTTCCTGGGTCACTGTCACCTATCCCGTAAGACAGGCATGTGTCCTCCCAGCTCTCCCACTGTCCACACCAGACTGTCTTTCTCCACTGCCACCCGCCTCCCTCCAGCCTCAACCCCTTCACAAAAGCATTAGCTGAATAAAACGTCATGATTTATACAAACAGAACCAAGCCCAGAAGGTCCAACTTGCAAGGAGTAAGACTCTGAGGCCTGGGGCCATCCAACAAAAACATCCTCCCCCCATGAGAAAAGGATGCTAACTGTGCTTCAGGGCTGCAACAAGGCTGCAATCAGATGATGTCCTGAGCACCTAGTAGTCTCCCTCTCACGCCCCACACGATGGAGACAGACATGTTTTGAGGCAGGTCTCACTCACTGCCCTCCACCCTAGGGATGGTGACCGCCTCGTGTTGTGACCCACAGCCATTCCACTGCAGAGGCTCTGCTGCCTGCCATTCTCTAGTAACTGTACTTTTGTTGTGTGTTTTAGAATAGACAATAAGAAAATAAAGAAAAACAAACCAAACCTTGCCACAGGCACACGTGACGGGCAAAGGTCCCCTAGCACCCCAGGTGTGGCCATGTGACCCCCACAAGCAGCCTGCAAGTGGGGCTGCCTGACAGTCTCTGCTCTGCAGAGGAGAAAACACGATTGTTTAGGTTCCTCTGTATGACACTAACAATGGGCTCCCTCTTCATTCTCTACATCTCTGTGGCTTACCAGTAACTCAGTAGTGTTTGCTGGACAATCACTGGTCTGGACGACGTGTACACACTGAAAGACGTGGTGGAAGGCTTCTGTCTCTGGTTACTTCTGTGACTGCTTCCTCCACTTTCGGTCGGGCCTGACATGGGCGGTGATGCTTCCCTGGGGAGATGAAAGGCTAAATGGGAAACTCACAGCTGGGTCCTTGATGACTCTGGCCATGCATGATGCTGACAATAACCACTGCTCCTCGTAGCCATGGGGCACACATTGCCCCTGAGTATGTCAGCTTTATGCGGGGATTGGGGGTAGGGAAATTACTCAGAGGTGAAAAGTGAAAACAGGGGCCTGCCTTCTTCAAGTTTTAACAAGCACCAGAGTAGAGACACCCAAGGGAGCAAAACCCTCCTGGGCTGATTTGAAATTAACAGACCCACCCTTCTTCAGGGCATCTAGATGTCAAGCAGCAAAATGGCTAAATTGAAATTGTCGCCAAGGAGAGTTTCCCTCCAAGACCCACATTACACTGTTGCAAATGGGATCTCATCCAGCTATGTTTGCTTCTTTCCTCCTCTAACTGCATGTTAATTCACAGAAGACTCATTACAAGTCCCCGGTGAGAGGGGAGAGAGTGAGAGAAGCAGGCACCTGTCCCTGCTGTTTTCCCCCTAAAAGACTGCAGGTGTCCCCAGAAAAGAAGGGCCCATGGGCGGACAGCTCTGTGGATGCTCCCTGACCATACTGCTCAGAGCCTCTGGGCTTGGCACGCTGAGGCTTTTGTCCATATCCTGTCTACTGTGCTGAGGGGAATTTAAGCATTTGCTTTGGCTCTGCTTCTTAGAAAACAATTTCAGCTCCCTACATATAGCTTTTTTTGGCCATGAGGATGTAGAAAATGCAGAATCCTTCCTCTGGAACTGTCTAGGCATGCTCTGATACTCTTCTGGCTGTGCTTCCTGCAACCCATCAGCAGCCTGAGCTGGTGACAATATGCAGCTTCCCCAAAAGTACATATATAAGAAAAAAAGCACACCCAGCTGCCTAATTGTAAAATAATTCCTTAAGAAATGCAGAATACACCATAATGGTTTTGTAAATATACAATTCAAAAATAAGTTAAAAAAAATATATACTGGTCAATCTGAGATTCTCATTAATTGCCAGTAACATTAAAAAAAAAAGTGCATTGTGACAGGTCACCAGTGGCTCCATGAAGCTTTGTGTGTAGAATCCCTAGGGACACTTTTCAATGCCCCTTAGCTTTCAGCATTCATTGCTGCAGCTCTTCATGCATAAAATAAACAAAAGCCTATTGCTACTGTGTGTGTTGCTTTGCTTTTCTCATATACAGCCCAGAGCAAGTTTTAAAGGAACACGCAGAAGAGAGGCATGACCTACACCTCTCACATCTGTGTTGATCTGGTGCTTTTGAGTTCTTAGTTGTTGGAAGTTCTACACTGAGAAACTGTAAGATGATTTTGCTGATTTCTTGTGTGAGAAATAAAATAGGAGTTGTTCAGAAAAGCCTTAGACCCTCATGCAGTAAATACTATTGTAAGTAGACTTGTTAGAATTCTAAGTTTCTTTTCTGGATTGTTCTCTGTTAGGGTATAAATGTACCACTGATTTTTGCATGTTGATTTTGTATCCCCCAACTGTGCTGAATTCATCATTAGCTCTAACAGTTTTGTTGTGAAATCTTTGGGTTGTCTACACATAAGATCGTGTCGTGTGTAAACAAAGACCATTTTACTTCTTCCGTTTCACTTTAGATGTCTTTTATTTCTTTTTCTTGTCTAATTGCTCTGCCTAGGACTTCCAATACTATGTGGAATAGAAGTGGTGGAAGTGGCCATCCTTTTCTTGTTCCTGATTGTAGAGGGAAAGCTTTCATCAGACTTTCACCATTAAATGTAATGGTAGCTCTGAGCTTTTTATATATGGCCTTTATTATGTGAAGTAAGTTGCTTTATATTCCTAGTTGTTGAGTGTTTGTGTTGATAAATGGTGTTGAAGTTTGCCAAATGATTTCTCTGTATCAGTGGAGATGGTCATGTGTTCTTTGTCGTTAATTCCGTTAATGGGAAGTGTTATACTGTATGGGGAAATGCTCTGTTATTCCAGGCATACATCCCACTTGTTCACAGTGAATAATCCTTTGCCTTTGCTACTGAATTCAGTTTGCTACTATTTTCTTGAGGACTTTTGTATAAATTTTCATCAGGGATATTGGTTTATAGTTTTC
This sequence comes from Cheirogaleus major, assembly GCA_963574435.1. Lineage (NCBI taxonomy): Eukaryota > Metazoa > Chordata > Mammalia > Primates > Cheirogaleidae > Cheirogaleus > Cheirogaleus major. The sequence continues at coordinate 4,517 of CAUYPO010053362.1, read as the reverse complement.
TCTTTTTCTAGTGTCTCCATCTGGCTTTGGTATCTGGGCAGTGCTTGCTGGCTGGCCTCATAGAATAAGCTCGGAACTGTTCTCCCTTCAAATTTGTAAAAGAGTTTGAAGAGGATTGGTGTTAATTCTTCTTTAAATATTTTGTAGAATTCTTCCATGATGCCATCTGTTCCTGGGCTATTCTTTATAGAGATGTTTTATAGAGTCCGGCTAATGTTTTTCTATTTTTGGTAGAGACGGTGTCTCGCTCCTGCTCAGGCTAGTCTCCAACTCCTGACCTCAAGTGATCCTCCCGCCTCAGCCTCCCAGAGAGCTAGGATTATAGGCATGAGCCACCACACCAGGCCTGGAACACAGATTTTTTCTGTGTTCGGTATATTTGCCCTATGACCTCACACAGCAGTAGCAAAGATCAGATTTATTTATTACATCCTATGTTCATGAAAAAGGAAGTTTCATGTCCTAATTCTAGTTTACCCATGGCGACTCTGGCTGGACTGTTTGGAGGCCCCGTAATTGGAAAGAGTCCACTTTCTCTTTCTTTCTCTTTTCTTTCTTTGTTATTTTCTTTCCTTCCTTCTTTCTGTCTTTCTGGTTCTGTCTTTGCTTCTCTCTCTCTCTCTCACTCTTCTTTCTTTCTATTTTTCTTTTTCTTTCTTTCTTTTTTCTTTTTTCTTCTGCTTCCTTTCTTTGTCTTTCTGTGTGTCTTAACTATGTCATGGTCTATGCAGAGACGGGTTTGATGGACAATGTCTGTGGTCAGTTGACCCACCCTTTCTTGATGGCTTTGGTGGGGGGTAAGGGGACTGTGTTGGATTCCTTAGAGGAGTTGTCCCCAACCTTTTTGGCACCAGGGACCAGTTTCATGGAGGAGAAGTTTTCCACGGACCGTGTGTGTGTGTGTGTGTGGGTGTGTGTGGAGCTCAGGCTGCCATGTGCAGCCCAGTTTTTAACAGTCCATGGAACGGTACCAGGCAGCGGCCTGGGGGTTGGGGACTACGGCCTTAGAGGGAGCTTCTGGACTCTGAAATGATGGGCTCCAAAGGATTTCCCTGTGCTTTTGAGAAGCCCTTTGGTGTTTTCAAGGACCCTGGGGTTTCAGTGGGGGAGTCTAATCAAATAATCTCTGTGGATTTCACATCCAATAGTAGAGTTTGATTTCCTTACATGGGTTCAAAATGAAACAGTAGGATATTTCTTGCACACCAGAGACTTATAAATTAATGTCTGTTGCACACAGAAACCATCTATGAGGACTAATTATTTCATCATTTAAAAATACATATTTGAATCTCTTAGAAGCATGAATAATGCCTGGTTTGAAAAACAATTGATTTATTTGGGCACCAAAATCAAAATGAAATAGATTTTGTGTCCAATCTGATTGTTTGCAAAGAATATGTGAATAACAAAGTATGCCTACTCTGACTCAAGTAGAAAATTGCAAGGTTTGTGGTTTTATGTTTATGTGGTCTAAATTGACAAGGTTCATGAAACAGTTTTTTTGCCTTTTATGGACCTGGAGACAGGTATGTGAAAGTTGTTATATGGGTTAATGTGACAAAGATATTAATATTATTTTAAAGTCTATAAGATGAAAAACAATGATGTCATTATACCCTTAATAAAAAAGAACATCTTCTGTAGCAAAAAGGATTAATTGTTGACACAAATTACACTATGGGGAAGACTGTTTCTTACAGAAAAATGAAAATGGAAACACTAAGTCTGATTTTTCACATTTCTAACAAATCCGTAGAGACTGACTTGGATATCATCTAAGGCTTAATAGAAATTACAAAGTAAAATTACATAACGAATCACTAACTACCATATGATTTATAGGATGTTTTCTTAGCTGATGTGATACAATTTACTGCACAGCAATATAGACCCAAATTTTTAAGAGTATCTGTCACCAGGCCCCTTGGAACTCTGTGCATTCCTCAATAGTGACTGTCTGTCAGAAAGTGTTGCCTTCATTTCCTGTGGGAAATTAGGGATGAATTCTGCCAAAGTAGTTAAGGCGTCTACATCTTTGTGGTTGGCGGATCGCAGGAATTCTGTTAGGGTAAAAAAGTGGGAAAGGGATAGCTGTAAAAAAAAAAAAAAAAAAAATCATGTCAAAGAGAGCTGGGAAAATTATAACAGTTTTCATTTATATTTTTTAAACAGTGTTCCCTCAATATAATGAAACGTCAAAACAGTGGAGGAGAGGGCCTCCTCCTGCGGGTCTCTGGGCAGAGCCTCCTGCTCTGAGGCTGCCCCCTCTTCCCTTCCCCGCCGCCCTGGCTGCCAGGTTGGAAGGGCACCAAGCACCACTCAGATGAGGCTGTTTGCTACTTCAGCAGCTTTCTTTCTCTCTGGTGAAATTCCCAGTGAGACCTTTTCAGTGAAAGCAAGTTACAGAGGAAAAGTCCAAATGTGGGGGAACCAGCCACAGCGGGGCATGCAGGCAGTGGTTCTGATTGGTCAGCAGCTCCAGGTCAACCAATGGGAAGTGTGACAGGACGTGGGAGTGGGGACTCTCACCTGACGGTAGTCCACGTCGCAGGACCAGCTGCTCCTGGACATCGGACGTCCTCGCCATGTTGCACATGGTCTCAATGGTAGCCACAGTTTCGTTCTACAGACCCATTCGGACAGAAGGTCCAGCGCACCAACTGTGGTCTCACTGGCTAATTGGCTCAGTAGCAGCCAGACTCCAAGCAGGTGGGAAAAGAACGCGATGAACATGCTGGGCCTGGACTCTTGCGCTGAACTATTCAGCCTGTCTCTGGGACTGCTGTCGCTGTTGCCTACAGACCTGGGCCTGAGTGCCTATCCTGGCCCTGAGACTGCTCTCCCCTCCTGGCTCTACTGGGCTTTTATATTCCTTGGCCTACCTATCACTCAGCCCTTACGTCTCAGCTTCACCCCTTTATCACCTACCAACAAAGAATTTTGTCCCTCAGTTCTTGCTTGCTTTCCAACTTCAGCTCTCAGGCTCATATCTCTCCACTCTCCCATTGTTGTTCTACTCATTGCTTGTTTTAAAGTTGAATTGACTTCTCTTTTCATGCATTTCCCCTCTACAACTACTTTTTCTTTCATAAAGATCTCACTGGTAGACAGACTACAACTATTTTTATACTTACTCAAATATTTGTAACGTTGGGGCTGTTTCGTAATCCCAACAGGACTGGATTATAATAAATGTAGGTGAACAAAATAAATGTAAGTCATACTGTAAGTTAACTGCTAGAGTTTATCTCAGTGAACACTTGGGGCTGTATAAATTTTGTTTTCTCCTCTGATTCTCCTCACATTTCTTTGTATTTCTTCTTCAAAGCGTTAAAAGACTAAATTCCTATTTTTCCCGGATATAACCATCCATAATATTGAGATAGGTGGGTTGATAAATTTTTCACAAATGAAAGAAAACTGATGGTGTTTTTACGAAGTCCTGTGAAAAGTATTAAGATTTCCAATTACATCACATTATTATGTTTTAAATTTACACCTCACTTCACCATTCAGTATTACAGGAAACTGGAACTGAAGCTTAGAGGAAACTCCAAATTTTGGTATTTATATAAGCCATCCAGAGACGCTGACAAACATGAGAAAATTTAGGGGCCTCTGATTGCCATTCAGGTCTTGAGAGAACACCAATTAGAGGTTTCTTACCACAGTGGATAATCGGATTTTATCAGTTTCTACCAAGTTCTTACTTTTCTTCCACTGCTCTGGATGATCGGTTGTTATCAATTACATGATATTTTAATTTGAGATTGTATTATTTATCTCTAAAGATAGAAGAGAGAGAGAGAGAGAGAGAGAGAGAGAGAGTGTATGTGGGCGTGCACAAACATCATAGTAAAGAAAAAAGCAGAATTCCACAATCTGCAGAAAGTGCCTTGGTAACACATGTTCTTGCAAAATCACTGTCTCGTATTCTATGTGTATTTTGTGTGTGTGGGAGAAGCAATTTTTATCATTGTAAAATTTTTGAACAAACACAGTTTTCTAGCCAATGAGCCCTATAAATCACTATCAAATCATACAGAATGTTTAATTGCAAATAAAACTACATATTTATAAGCCTGATTTGTTTGTGCTCAAAATCTAGTCCAATTCATTCTGTTCCCTCAGGGAAGCTTGAGGACTTGTTAAAAGTTTGAGCACTTTTTCCCCAAACAATAAATGTTGGCGTGGATGCGGAGAGATAGGAACACTCCTACATTACTGGTGGGACTGCAAACTAGTTCAACCTCTGTGGAAAGCAATATGGAGATACCTTAAAGCGATACAAGTGGATCTACCATTTGATCCAGCAATCTCATTACTGGGCTGTCCCGCCCGCGGGACAAGTTATTGGTGGAGTCTGCGAATGGGGGAGTGGGACCTGGGGAAGGAAAAGACACGAGAAATGGAGACAAGACAGGTGTCTGATCAAGTCTCGTTTATTGGCAGAATGAGGTAGGTATATATACCGGAGAGAGGGGGAGTGGGGAGGGAGCTTAGGAGGATGACCA
>CAUYPO010053360.1:0-16929 GCA_963574435.1 Cheirogaleus major | reverse complement strand
CCTCCAGGCAGTGCAAGTTCAAAGCTGACGTTTCTCTGGGAGTGTGTGTACATATATGTATATCTGTGGGTCTGTGGAGGCCCCACCTGGAACATATACCTGCATGTCCCCAATGCAGAGAATGCATTTTGCTCTGTTCAGTGTCCTCTCTCAGCTCCGGGACTTGGAAGGAGTCTACTCCTGTTAAGGTCACAGCCCACTGCAGGCAAGACTATTGGGCAGGCTGGCTCTCTCCTTGTGGTCACCTCTGGCCTGTGGAAAAAGTGCTCAAGCATCCTTTGTCCCCCAAACCTCCATCCGCTATGCAATTATCCAGTCACAGACTCTTGCTTTTAGGATTTTCCAGTCGTGCATCCAGCAGAGCCTCTTGTCCCCACAAAATGCAGTGGGAGTAGGTCCAGAGCCCCGTGTGGTATGCTTAAAGCCAGTTTCAGTTGGCTCGTGGTAAAAGGAAAATACTTCCAAAGGGGAGGAAGGGAAACTGCCTTGACACTCCCACAACTTTTCCCAGGAAAATTATCTGTCACATTTCTAATCTCTTGCATGCAATAATCTCTTGTATATAAATTCTAATCTTTTGTATATCCTCCCATTGTGTGAGGTGCCAACGGTTACAAACTGGTTTTTGCTAACCTCCTTTTAAAGTCCTGTGTGGGTGGTCCAGAACCTCACTTTTGAACAAACAGGTATGTTATTAATTCCTTTGATTCTAACTTTTTGGGGCTGCAGCTAAATGGAGACAGAACTTGTTATATTATATTCTTATCTTTAAAAGGCTCTGGGCTTTCCTTTGGGTCCCCTTCATGCTATTTCCTCCACCTAGACTGTCTTCCTCTCCCATCTCATTGGTAAGGCTCAGCTCCAAGACCATCCCCTGCACAAAGGTGTCCCAGATTCCCTCAGCTGCAAGTGACCTCTCCTTCCCATGTGCCCTTTCCATCCCTCTTAGATGGCGGTTACTCACACTCTTGCCCTGGCATTGTAATCATTCCCGTGCATGCCTTTTTCTTGTTGAATACAAAATCCTTCATGGTAGAGAATGTGCCTGGATTAGTTTGCTAGGGCTGCTCTAACAAGTACCACAGACTGCGTGACTTAAACAACAGGATTTTATCTCCTCACAGTTCAGGAGGGCAGAAGTCCAAGATCGAGGTAACAGCAAGGTTGTTTCTTCTGAGGGCATCTCTCTTTAGCTTGTAGATGGCTGTCTTCTCACTGGGTCTTCACCTGATCGTCCCTCTCTGTGGTCTGTGTCTTCATCTCCTCTCCTTATACAAACACCAGTCATATTAGATTAGGACTCACTTCAATGACCTCATTTAGCCCTAATCACCTCTTTATAGACTCTATCTCCATACACAGTCACGTTCTGAAGTACTGGAGATTAGGACTTGAACATAGAAATTGGGGGAGAGACACAATGCAGCCCATAACAATGCTTATTGTTCCTGGTACCCCCACCTAGCTTCCACACAGTGCTTGCTTAACACCTGCTTGTCATCCTGAATCGACCTTGCAGACCTGATGCGAAAAACCCTGAGGGGGTATGAACTATGATACTAGTGATAGGACGGTCTGTAGAGAGGGGAGTCTGGACTGAAAAGATGAGAGCTTCTATTGCCAGATTCAGGGATGCAATGGTTAATTTTATGTGTCAAATTGACTGAGCTAAGGGATGCCCAGATTACTGGTCAACATTATTTCTGGGTATGTCAGCAAGCGTGATTCTGGTAGAGATTAGCATTTGATTAGACTGAGAAAAGAAGATTTGCTCTCACCAATGTAGGTGGGCATACTCCAATCTGTTGAGGGCCCAAATAAAACAAAAAGGCAGAGGGAGGGTGTATTCTCTCTTCCTCTTTTAGAGCTGCAACAGCCATCTTCTTTTTCCCTTGCACATTGGAGCTCCTGGTTCTCAGGCCTTTGGACTCTGGGACTTACACCAGTGCCCCCTTCACCCCCTCTGGTTCTCAGGCCTTTGGCCTGGGACTAGAAATGACACTGTCAGCTCCTCTGTCTGGTTCGCAAGCCATAATATATAATTGGACTGATGTATAATTGGACTGAATTATACCACCAACTTTTCTGGTTCTCCAGCTTGCAGATGGCAGATTGTGGGACTTCTCAGCTTCCATAATCGTATGAGCCAATTCTCATAATAAATCTCCTTTTATATATATAGGAAACAGAACCAATAGGATATACATATACAGAGATATGTATATATAGGATATAGATATATGTATACATAGGATATGTATATATAGCATATATACATATACATGTCTATACATGTACACATAGGATATATATGTATATATACCTATCTCCTATTAGTTCTGTTTCTCTGGAGAACTCTGACTAATACAAGGAGGTTGGAATTAATTGGAGACAATTCATTCTTATTTAATAATTGAGGCTTGGAGTCTAAACAAACTAGCAACTAAAAGAAAAGAGGAGAGGCCAGGCACAGTGGCTCATGCCTGTAATCTCAGCACTTTGGGAGGCTGAGGTGGAAGGATCATTTGAGCCCAGGAGTTTGAGATCAGCCTGAGCAACATAGCAAGACGCCATCTCTACAAACAATTAGAAAAATTATCTGGATGTGGTGGTGCACACCTATAGTCCCATCTGCTTAGGAGGCTGATCCAGGAGGTTGGTTCGAGCCCAGGAGTTTGAGGTGGCAGTGAGCTATGATGATGCCACTGAACTCTAGCCTGGGCAACAGAGTGAGAATTTGTCAAGAAAAGAAAGAAAAGAAAAGAAAAGAAAAGAAAAGAAAAGAAAAGAAAAGAAAAGAAAAGAAAAGAAAAGAAAAGAAAAGGTAAATGGTACTGACAAATATTAATACTTCAGTAATGGAGAATGTAGCCACATTAAGTATTCTAGGAACATAAAAACTGACACATCCTAGCCAGAAGTTTTTCCCTCTTATGTGGTGTACTCCTGGCAGGGACACCAAGGGACATGCAGGAGAGCCTGTCTGTTCTTAATATCAGCAACCTCAACTAACACCTAGGTTGGGATCTTTTATCAATGAATGTATCTAAAGGGGTTTTTTTCACCAAATTGGGTTTGTTTTTGTGATTGTAAAAATAATATATGCCCAGAGTAAGAAGATACACACCAAAAAATCCCTCACAATTATATTAGTTAGAAAGTAAAAGTCTTTCCCTTAAGAAATTTATAGCTTTAAATACCTATATTAGGAGAAAAGAAAGAAAATTAATGAGTTAAACTTCTAATTAGAGAAGTTAGAGGAAGAACAAGAAAGTACACCCTAAGAAAACAGGAAGAAGTAGCAAACAAAAATATGAGCAGAAACTAATATTAGAAAACTAATAACATAAAAAAATCTCTGGGAATATTGGTCAAGGAAAAACAAAGCATAAATAGTGTTTGTAATGAAAAGAGAATATATGTAGCAGGTAAAAAAAATTGAAAATACTATGAAGAACTTCATGATAAGTATTCAAACTTAGATGGAATGAAAAAATTCTTAGAAAAATATAATTTACGAAGTAAAATATAATATATGTGTAGTCTATGTAAGTCTCTATATTATGTACATTTTATTTATACATATTTGTATATGTATAATTTATGAAATATATATCTCAAAAAGAAACACCAGGCCCAAATACTTCTATAGACATATCCTACCCAAATATTCAAGCACAGCCAGAGAATGGAAAAAGAGGGACGGCTCCCACCCAAGTCATGAGGCTAGAATAACCCTAACAAAACCAGACAAGGAGAGAATATAAGAAAGGAAAATTATAGACCAGTCTTATTTATGAGCATAAATGCAAAAATCTAAATAAAATATTGGACAAATTAATCCCATTTGATTGAGTGGACTTTATGCCAGGAATGTAGTGATATAATTAGTCACAATAAAAGATTAAAGGAGAAAAATCATATGATTATCTGAAGAAAAGGAGAAAGATCATTTAATAAAATCAAATACTGATTTATATAAAACATTTAGCACTGGAATAGAAGAAACTTCTTTACCTGGGTTGAAATGTATCTACCAAAAAGTACAGTCAACACTTCACTTAATAAAGAAACTTCAGAAGCATTCTCTTTAAATTCAACAAGACAAAGAGCCAACAACTTCCACTTCTATTCCATAAAGTACTAGAAGTGCCAGAACTAAAGTGGGACAAGAAAAAATAATGAAATTTTTATATCTAATCAATTTTTTTCACATTTCTAAAATTAAGATACTTCTAACAATCAAAATGTCTTAAATTTGATAAAAGGATTAAACAGGAAGGAAAATCTCTCATTATTTGTAGACAGACAAATTAACAAATGAGTTGGAGTGTTCAGCAAGGATGGTGGATATGAGACAAGGATGCAAAACTCAAATGCATTTTTATACATTGTCAGCAACAAACAGAAAATGAATTTTTAAAAATATACCATTTATAATGTCAACAAAATTACAAGATATACAGGAATAAATCTAAGAAAATATGTATAAGACCATTATGAAGAAAGTTATAGAGCTGTAAAAACATGAAAGAAGACTCAAATAAATGGAGAGATGGATCATGTTCAAGGACTGAAAGATCCAGTATTATAAAGTTGGCAATTCTTCCCAATTAACCTAAATTTTCAATGCAACTCCAATAAAAATCTCAAGAGGATTCTTTGACAAGCTCACTTAAAATTCCCAGGCAAGAACAAAGAACCAAGAATAGCCCATGCACTTACAAAAAAGAAGAACAAAGTAAGTGGGGAGACTTGTTATGCCAGGTGTCAAGATTTATTATAAATCTCTATTTATGCAATTGTGTAATAATGGGCACAAATAGACAAACAGATCAGTGGAACAGAATAAAGTGCCCAGAAACAAACCACGCATATATGTGAAAACTTGACATATGACAGGCGCAAGGAATTGCATTACAAAACGCTAAGGAAAGATGATTTCTTTTGTCAATAAATGATGCTGGTACAATTGGTTACTTTGTGGGAGGAAGAAGGATAAATTGAATCCTGACTTCATGCCACAGATAAAAATAAATTCCAAGTGGACTAAAATCCTAACTTGACAAAATGCTCAAAATCTTATCAGAAAAAGTTATCATTTCATACCTATCCTTTTGGCAAAACCCAAAAAAGCCTGATAATACCAAGTGTTGGCAAGGGTATGGCTGAATAGGAATGCTTATATACTGCTCTTGGGAATGGAAATGGCACAATCTTTTTGGGAAGCAGGGAAGTCATTGCTAATTGCCTAAAGATTAGACATTCCACCCTTCTCCCTTGTTTACCAAACCCTAATATTTTTAGGGCAGCAATGTCCTCAGGCTCAGAGTACGAATCATGTCTGGTTTAAACCAGTCATAACCATCCATTCTCTCTTACCAGGTACTTGTTTTCCCATTTCCCTGATACCAAGGCATGGCAATGCAATCTCATTTTGGCCAATGAGCTGTAAAGGGAAATCTCATGAAGAACTTCTGGTTGCTAAGACATGAGAGTCTCCAATGGCAGAATGGAGGAAACCTCTATATTGTCTGACCATGTCCTCACCCTAAGTCAGAAGTGGCCTATCTCTAGAAGCACAAGAAGGTTTTTCCTCCGTGAAAAAAAGAAAACTCGTCTTTCATACACTCTTTTCTCTTGTTTGGGACACTGGAATGAGACTGTGATGCCTGGAGTTGTGGAAACCATATTGTGATCATGAGGCAACAAGCAAGAGGACCAAAGCCAACACATTAAGGGCAGCAGAATGGAAGGATGGAAAGAGGCTGGATTCTTTGTTGACAACGTTAGACAAGTACACTTTATTTATTTATTTTTTCCTAGCCTCTTTACTTCCATGGAAAGTACAGCCTTATTGTTTAAACTGTTCGTTAGCTATTCTGTAACCTGCAGCCAAAAGCTTTCCTCATGAGAGAACAGTTGTCTAGTAAAGTTAAAGAAAAGCTTAAGGATTCCAGAAATTCCACTTCTAGGCACATATCCTAAATAATCCTCACAGATGTGTGCAAGAAAACATGCCCTGAGATGTTCATCATAATACTGTTTATAAAATAAAAATATTGAAACAATCTAAATATTTATCAACAAGAAAGATGGAAAAATAATTCAAGGTCAGCCACACAATAGAATACTATACAGAAATTTAAATAAGTGAACTGGAATTATATGATTCAATATACTAAATCTTAAAAGAATGTTGAAAAGAAACATGAAAGTTTCAGAAGAATTTATACAATGTTACATTTATATGGAATTTTAAAACATTGCAAACAATATTATACATTGTTTATAGATGAAATAACATAATATAAATGTAAATCTGCATAGGAATGTTAAATATCAAATTCTCGATAGTATTTATTTCTAGGGAGAAAAGGAAGGAAATACTATGGGGGTCTCAACTCCACCTATAATGTAAAATGTAAAATGCTATACAAATACAAATTATTTATAGTTGAGAATATTCTGAGACTGAGAAGGCACAAATGGTATAGCACTTCATTACTTTATAGGAAGCACTGAGTCCTCCATGGCTTACTCTAATCATCCTACATAAAAGCTTACAGCATTTGAATTGCAAATTTGTGAGGCCTATAATTAGTGAGAAATAGCAGACAGAATAATCTCAATGTATTAGAAATTCCCAAGGTAACTTCTGTTGGCAACAAAATAATTTAGGGAGCCATAACTTTCTTTCTAATGCTGGTCACCATCCATTACAAAATACACCAATCCACACAACCCTGGATTTAATGTTCTCTTATTCCTCTAACCCTTTATTTTCAAAGACAGGTTATAAAATTGTAAACATATTAGTTCATTCTATTCTCACAAAGGGTCTGCATTTCAAAATCACAAACCTCTTCCAAGTTCAGATATCAAAGCAAATAAGAAACTACAGGAGAATTCAAGTGTTTGAAAAAGAAGGGAGACCAGAGAGAACACTGTTTACACATGCAATCAAGACAGTCTTTCCTCTAAATCAAAGGCCAGATTAATATTAGATATAATTAATAATTTATGTTTTCCAGAAGATTTTCCCCAGTGTCTTAGAAGTAACATTTTTTTACATAGATTTCAAAATGAAAATTGCAAAACCTTTTTGGACATCTGTGCTAAAGGAATTATGTAGAAAAGAGTTGATGCTGGAAAACTAAATACATTGAAAACTTGGGTTTCTTTCCAAAATATGTTTTATCTTAATTACTTTTACAGTAGGATCTCACTTATTCAAGTCTAAATTAACAAAGCTCATGAATTTTCCTTAGGGAAATGACTTGAGGCAAATAAAAAGAAACAAGCAATATGTAATAAGCATCATGCTCCAGGATTCAGATCTGATACCAGCTATGAGAACAGTATCTCAAGCAAGCAGCACTTTAAGGCTTTACTGAGTGGCAGCACACAAGATGCTTCCAAAGAAGCAGCTAAATGTTCTTCAAAATCTGTGAAGCCTTCATTAAATATATGATCTGCAAAATTACTTATATTTGGATCTTGAATATTGTAGGATAATACAGCATACCACTGTGGTATAGTGTTGTAGTATATAGTATAGTATACCGTTGTAAACAAAAAATGAAATCCTGAACTCCCCTCTTGACTGAATGGACTCCTCTTGGCAGGGGGACCCCAGAAAAACCTTAAAACTGAGTTCCTGGCCATGAAGGGAAGGGAGGTCGGACTTGTTATACCCCCTCCCTTTTGGAGTTTAGATATAATTGACCAGCATTAATGTTAAAAAAGAGATCATAAGAGTGACAAAACAGACTCTTTGTGACAGTAAGATACTAAATTATTAACAGGACCTTAGACCATGCAAGGCAAAGGTCAAATCACACCTGCAGACCATCAATTTGCTTAACAGATCACTTGAGTCTGTATATTGTGGCTTGTCTTTAATGAACAGACTTCCTGATCTTAATACATTCCAAGCCTTTAGATAAAGCTTTATTTCTTTAACCAATTACAAATCAAAGAATCTCTAAAGCCACCTATAACCTATAAAACCCTGCTTTGACATATCCTGCCTTTTCAGGCCAAAGCAATGTATATTTTCCATGTGTTACGACTTTACCTGTAATTCCTGTCTAACATGTATAAAACCAAACTTTATAGACTCAGTTGTTTGTAAGTCTATATAAGCTTCCCTGCTCTGGGGTCCTGTTTTATCCATGTCCATATTCCCTCCATGTTCAGCACAGTGCATAGTGTGCACTTGGCATTTTTTTTTTTAAGAGACTGTCTTGCTCTGTCACCAGGCTGGTGTGCAGTGGCATGATCATAGATCACTGCAGCCTCAAACTCCTAGGCTCAGGCCATCCTCCCACGTCAGCCTCCGGAATAGCTGGGACTAGAGGTGTAAGCCACCACACCCAGCTAACACATATTGGAGCTGATGAAAAAGCCTGGGTGTGAGGTAAGGTACTCGAGGAGGGTGATGGTGCTAGTGGGATAGAGACTGGAGAGGATATCTGGGACATCTGACGGAGTCAGCAATAGGACACCGTACTTGCCAAGACTCAGTGATGAAAAGACTGAGTTAACCAGAGGACTGTGCCCTGCCTATGTGGCTGGGAGATGATTAGGAGCAGCTGTGTCCCACGGTAATTGAATGAAGTGCTTATAAAGTACTTGCCCTCCTGACGTCCCTCACGTGTGCACCATGAAGGGTTTTGCTAGCAAATGGATTGTAAAATGTTTTACATAAGAGAATTTTGGTGAAAGATTAGGCATCAATAATTCCAGTTTGGACTATCCTGTCCTAGGTGAACATGTACAGGAAGGGACAAAGAAATTCCAAAGTCCTGTGTTAGGCAAACAAGAAGGGGACCAAAGGATTTTCTGGTCCAGACATTGGATCAAAAAACCCCAACCCTTAAATCAAGAAGGTGGTATCAGGAGGGTGATACCATACTGCAGTTCGATGGTGGCACCCTTGTTATAAGCTTGTTATCCACTGTGACAGCTGACTGTCCACGGTGGGCCTGACAAAGTGACAGTATGGTACTTACGAGAACAGTCCAGGAGGCCACTCAAGCCAGAGAATCAGATTGTAGGTGTCCAGCAGGGTTGGAGATGACATTTTCAGAGCCATCAGAACATAACAAATACAGAAGACAGGAACCCGCTGAGAAGGGAGGATCTACAGAGACAAACAAGACAAAGTTAGGAGGCATAATCAAGGAAGATAAAGAAGGCCAAACAAAGGCCAAAGAGGTAGAATGAGACAATGATGAATATAACGTACAGAAACCAAAGAAAGGCAAGTTCTGGTGGGAGAAATCGGGCATCAGAATTGCCACGGCCTCTGTCTCGGCAGGACTTCTGTCGTCCCCTCACCCTGAGAGCTACTGTGGTGGATCCGGAGCCTTGGATCCCAGCTCCAAAGCCCTCTGGCCCTGCCAGCTAGAGTTAAGGCTCCTCATTGCTGGCACAGGCTCCCTCCTGTTTCTGGCTACATCGCTTTGGGCACAACTGATACTGGTGCCTGTGTGGTCTCCAGTGAGCCTGAGCTCCCCTCTGAGCTTCCTGCTTTTCCAACTTTTGACTCCGGGTTCCCACTTTCTCTGTTCCAGTAATCTAACTTCCGCGCCCTGAATCTGACCACTGACGTTTTGTATTCTCACTAATGGCCAGCCTCTAGCCCTCTTCCCATCTGGGAAAGAGCTTCCAGAAAGATGCTTTGAGGTTCCGCCTGCACTGTAGAATAAGACAGTGATAAGCACAGTCAAACAAAACAGAAATGCCAAAGAGAAAGAAAGAGGATGGAGAAGGCACCATGATGTTTGAGAGAGGAGTTTCAAGAGCACAAACTCACCCTACAGTCTAAAAAGAAGGGAAGAGAGTGAAGGACGAAGACAAACAGGAAACCCAAGGATTGCCACACGAAACAAGTACCATGTTGGTGACTGAAGCAGTTTTCTGACCCAAGGCTAGTTGTCTTCATCTCCCGCTTACCCCACAGGGAACCAGTCCCTGAATGAGAACAGTGGAAACTTTCAGAGGAAAGCAATTGGAAACAGCCGCTTAGGTGACATGTGAGGAGAAGAAAGCATTTCCTTACAGCGGCTTCTGATAAGAACATGGTTTCAGGCGTTGTCTGCTTACTGCTCCTTCAAAGGAAAGTGCTGGCCGCCCTACTGAGTTCTAAGCTTTCAGTGCCCTATCTCACTTTTCCTGCCCTCCGGAAACGGAAAGAAAGAAAAGGAGGCTGAGCTTCCAGCTCTACAGGTCCCTATCTTTTCCAATCTTGCTTGGCCAGTCAACTCACTTGCTCAACTTCCTGCTCTTGGCCTTTAAATCTCAGTCTGAAACAAAAGCTGCTGGGACTGTGCAGTTTTCCCCTCTCCATGTGCTTTCAAGCACAAGATACTCTAATCATACCCTATTTAGGAGGACCCCAAAATCTACATATAAAGCATAAATTAGCATCAATTGTTCACATCACCAATGTAGTTGCTTATATAAAAGGCAACACCATAGGGTAACTTTAAAACTTACTGAACACAGGTTTCCTTAATTAGTAGTTGACCTGCTTCCTGACTGAGAGTAATGTTCATTTTGAGATAATTAAAACCATTCTTTTCTCCTAATAGTCACGTGGGTATTCATTCTAAGATTTAAAAATTAAATTTATATATATTTACATATTTTTCTCTCTCTCAGTCCAAATTTGGCATCACATTTGAGTTTGGAGGGAAGATTGAGTCATAACTTTTAAGTTTTCGAGAACTTCATAGAGTGTAAAGAAAAACTCCTGTCCTAAATTATAGAGTTCAGATGGTTGGAGTTGCTTTTTCCTGAGAGAGAAAACAAATGCATAATAAAAACATAAAACTCTTGTGAATTTATTATCACTTGTTCTCTGTTCTTTCCTCTGGACCCTGCACATCTGTTGTTTGGTGATTCCTATCAGTGCCAGAGAGCATGTAGGCAAAACTTACAGTTTGTGTTAGTTTTATCTCTTTTAGCAAACGAACCTTGATTATCTAATTTGTGTCAAGCGCCATTCAAGAGACTTGCAGAGAGGGGTAAGGAAAATATGCAAAGATCTATCAGACCCTGGAGCCTTCCTAGAAGTAAAAGGTTGGTGGGAGTGATAAATTGCCATTAAATGGCTCTTGCTGTGGCAATTCAATTTCCCTTCTGTTTTTAAAGTGGCCTCTGGGAACAGCAGCAGCTAATAGACCATGTGTTTAATGGAAAGAACCGGGGCTTGAGGGTTCAGTAACACCAGGCCTGATTCTCAGCTCCATTACCTATTAGCTGCAATCCTGGGGCAATTAACTAGAGTTCTGCGTCACCGAGAAATATGTCATTATGCAATTTCATCATTGTGCGAACAATATAGAGTACTTACACAAACCTAGATGGTATCGCCTACTGCATACACACTGTTAACAAATTCACTGAAAAGGAAAAGAGAGAGATTTGACGCAAACAGGGAAGACACAGCCTTCAATACAAAACAAAGGAAAAAGAGAAGGGCTGTCTTGTGTAGATAAAGTTCCTGCCGGGGGTTCCCACTCCAGTCCGCTATGCAAATGAGGAAGCTTGTTCAGTCCTGATTGGTTGATGCTAAAATGGATGGCAGGTCACAGTTCATTGGTCAGGTCCAGGTAGCAGAATGGGGCCTTTCAGTAGCAGTTGATTCTGGCTGCACAAACATGAACAGACAGGTTTGAAACCTCCAAAGTTTAACTGCTGTTCACCTTGCACAGGGTATGTGTATAACCTCCAGTGGGCAAGTGGCTCTCAGCTCCACTCAGAATTTAAACCCAATTTGCCCCTCAGGATTCATATTGAAGGGTTGGCTCTTTCAGGGTTCACAATACTTAGGCTATACGGTGTTGTTATAGTATGGCCCATTGCTCCAAGGCTATAAACCTGGACAGCATGTTACTGTACTGAATACTGTAGGCAGTTGTAACATATGGTAAGTATTTGTGTCTCTAAACATATCTAAACACAGAAAAGGTATAGTAAAAATGTAGTATAAAAGATAAAAAGTGGCACACCTGTATAGGACGCTTACTATGAAAAGAGCTGAGAGGGTTAAAAGTTGCTCTGGGTGAGTCAGTGAGTGCCTGGTGAGTGAATGTGAAGGCCTAGGGTGTCCCTGTGTGCTACTGTAGACTTATAAACACTGTACACTTAGGCTATGCCAAATTTATAAAAAACCTTTTCTTTCTGCACTAAATTAACCTTACTTTACTATAACTTTTTTTACTTTATAAACTTTTAAATTTTTTAAACTTTTGGCTCTTTTGTAGTAATACTTAGCTTAAAACACATTGTATAGCTGTACAAAAATATTTCCTGTCTCTATATCCTTATTCCATAAGCTTTTTTCTATTTTTAAATGTTTTTATTTTACTTTTTAAACTTTTTTTGTTAAAAACTAAGACACAAACACACCCACAGAGTCAGGATCATCAATATCACTGTCTTCCACCTCCACATCTTGTAATCCTGGAAAGTCTTCACTGGCAATAATATACACAGAGCTGTCACCTTTTAAGTTAACAATGCCTTCTTCTGGGATACCTCCTGAAGGACCTGCCTAAGGCTGTTTTGCAGTTAACTATTTTTTTAATAAGTAGATGTACACTCTAAAATAATGATAAAAAGCATAGTGAACTTTTATCACAGCTGTAATCCCAGTGATATGGGAGGATTGCTTGAGCCCAGGAGTTTGAGGCTAGAGTGAGCTATGATAGTACCACTGCACTCCAGTCTGGGTGACTAAGCAAGACTCTGTCTCTAAAACAAAAAAAAAATTTAAAAAGAAATAAAAAAATATTATAGCAAATACAAAAACCAGTAACACAGTTGTTATTATCAGGTATTATGTATTGTGCATAATTGTGCTACACTGTTACGTAACTGGCAGCGCAGTGGGTTTGTTTACACCAGCAACACCACAAACTCGTGAGTACATTGTTAGGATGGCTGCGACATCTCTAAGCGATGGGAATTTTTCCAGCTTCATTATAATCTTAGGGGACCATTGTCGTATATGCAGTTTGCCTTTGACTGAAACATCATTATGTGGCTCGTGTCTATAATCTAAACTCCAGTTTTCTCATCTGTAAAATACAAGCCCAGTGTATGTTTTCTAGAGGTTTTACATGAATTAAACCAGTGGAGCTGAATCATGTGAAGCCCTTGGGGTCAGATTACTTCAGATTCAAACTCTGACTCAACCACGGACTTGCTGTGTGATTCTGGGCAAGCTGCTTAATGTCCTTAAGCCTCAGTTTCCTCAATATATAATATTCAAAAAAATGATTCTTAGCTTATTGAGTAGTTGTGATGAGCACATGGGATTATCCATAGAAAGAATTTAGCATAATGCCTAGCACATAGTAAATGTTGAAATGAATGTTAGCTGTTGTCATAGAAAGCACCATGCACAATAAATGTTATTTCCTGCTCTCTTAACCAGGTTGCAGATTAATAGGAGGCAGTTGTGCTAGAAGTGCCCAAAGGCAGATTCTTCTCTTTACAAGGAATTTCTTTCTTTTCTTTTCTTGTTTTTTTTTTTTTTTTCTTCTCCTTTCAAGAGTGTTCTGGTATACATTAGCCAAACACCTGGGGGAGAGAAAGCTAGAAAGCCTTTAAGTGTATGTATTTCCTTCACCATGAAATGCATGTGCTTTTAGAAGAAGCAGGCTCCCAGAAAGGGGCCAGTTAGTGTGAGTGCCTGACTGTAGATAAAGCATAAAAGAAGAGACATTGTGAGTCCCAATTAAAGATAGATCATTGTTACCATTAATGTCTTCATTAGCAATATTTTTCTATATATGCTTTTTTAGAAGTACATATGTAATTTTATATTCAAGGGGTAACTGTGTAGGTATTTCAAATTGTAGAACAATGGCCCTTGGGTAGTGACTAAATTTTTAGCTTTGGAATAATATCAGAGTTCAGATGATGATTAACATAAATTTTTCCGTTGGGAGCATGGCCTTGTCCCTGATCCTGGCCCCAGGCAAGCCCTCACACCCGCCAGCCTTCCCTGGGTTCCTTCTGGGCTCCTCAACGACTTCACTTGGTCCAACCCTGCTGCCCTGCGTGCAGCAGCTTTGTCCATGCTCAGCAAACATCTCTTGGATTGGGTGTCGTTTTTGCTCAGTGTGTGCCTGGGCATTCCAGATCCCCAGGCAATTCTGATGTTCACGGTGCCAAGAAAACATAAACGGATTTATGATTTTCACTACAACAACTCTTGCAAAGTCTTGCCATTTTTCAGATAACAACTCCCCCACTTTTCCTATTTGTATGATGACTTTCTCATGCCAAGACACACTAA
Organism: Cheirogaleus major; assembly: GCA_963574435.1. Classification (NCBI taxonomy): domain Eukaryota; kingdom Metazoa; phylum Chordata; class Mammalia; order Primates; family Cheirogaleidae; genus Cheirogaleus; species Cheirogaleus major. Next base: position 2,609 of record CAUYPO010053360.1, on the reverse strand, counting down.
ATGAACATGCTTATAAAAGTGATATTTCATGGATACCAGGGACTGGGGATAGGGGAAGTAGGGAGTTATTGTTTAACAGGTACAAAGTTTCTGTTTGGAATGTTGACAACATTCTGGAAATGGAAATTGGTGATGGTTACACGACACTGTGAATGTACTTAAGGCCCATGAATTACCCACTTAGAAGTGGTTAAAATGGTAAATTTTGTCACATGTATTTTACTACAATTAAAAAAGTGATGTTTAGGCATTATGGTTTCATCCTTTTATATAGACACAGTACTTCTAGTCAGGTGGTGCAAGTTTTAATTGTCTGCCTTTGGGGGATGGAAACCTATAGTAAAAATGCTGCCTCCCAGAGGTCGAGGTGACCAGAATGCTCTGCTTCCTCGTTAGCCTATTAATTAATTGCATAGAAGTAGATGCTTGGAAAGTACTTGAAAATTTGCTATTTTTTAGAAGCTCTAAACAGTATTATTATTGCCACTTTACAGATTAAAAAGAGATACATAAAGGTGAAGTGACACACAGCTAAGTATAGGAAGAACCTGACCTGAAAGCCACTTCTTGTGACTCTGGTCTTTGCTGGTTCTACAGCTGGAGCCAGGGTTCCGGAGATCATGTGGTTCATGAAGGGAATAGGGTCACAGCACCACCAGACATATGGCACCAGTGACTTTGACAAGTGGCAGGTGTGGTACTCAGCACAATTCATTAAGTTCCCCTAAATACGCTCCCAAGAGCTGCCATCCTGGCTGCTGAGTGGCCTCCATCCACCTACCCATCCATCCACCCAGGCATCCAGAATGAAGGGGGGAGGAGGCCAAGAGACACACCTGCCCTCTGGATCCTGAAGACCATGATGGTGAGCTCTTCTAAAAGTCAAAATTGACAACTGAATTCAGCCACTTTTAGTCAAGATCGCTGGGAAGCCATCACAATGAAATTATCTCTCAAAATGTAAATTCAACTGTCATCTTGAATTATTACTCAGGTAATTCTATTAATAGCTATGCAAATACAGGATTTGAGTAACTTAATTTAAAAACATGTTTCTATTTCTCTGCTACCTCAAAGGATTGATTTAGTTATGTAAAAATGCAAAAGATTACCAAAATCACCTTAATATTTTGACTAACTGATATCTGTCATATTGGATTGTCAGAACTTAAAAATTCTTCACCAGCTTCTTAAATGAAGTCTGTATTTTCTCTTTTTATTACATTAACAAAAGAAATCCTGGGCTTTCAATGTGCACCAAAACCAGTTTCTATTTTTTATTCTCCATTGCCATTTGCAATTATCCAGAGAGGAAAAGTATTGTGAGAAAAACCCCACCCAGAATACAGTCAGGTGACAATTCACATTCTTTTTCCTAAGATGCTTAACTGTGACAAGCAAAAGTTAATTTGAAAATAGATCTTTGGGGCACCCTCTGGTGGCTGAAAAGAGTCACGAAATCAGTGTCCACGTGTACAAGCTCATGGAACTCACCCGCTAGGACCCAGGAGGCCAGTGATCTTGGTGGCTTTTCCTAAACAGCCATCACAAAATTTTCCATACAATATTGAAAATGTATCCAGATCATGAAAGCAGGAAGGAGTGGAAAGAATTTTGAATCATAAGACTTGGACTTGAGCCAGAGCTCTGTCATTTACTAGCTATGCGAACCTGTATCTGGCAGGTCAGTTTCCACAGAGCTGAGGATGAATCTGGAATTTCTCACTGGAGATAAGAGGCAATGTCAAAACTAGAGGGGTAGAAGATTCTATTTATCTGATGTGTCCGGAAAAGGCAACTCTATAGAGACAAAAAGTAGATTAATGGTTGCCTGGGACTGAGGAGGGGAATGGGGATTAACTGTAAACAGGCATAAGGGACCTTACTGGGGTGATGAAAATGTTCTAGAACCAGATTGTAGTGAATGTTACACAACTCAGTAAATTTTCTAAAAATGATTGCATTGTACATTTAAAACAAGTGAATTTTATGGTATGTAAATTATACCTCGATAAAGTTGTTCTTAAAAAAACAACTGGGGGGAAAAGCTGGGTGGATAACCCCTAGAGACAAATATCTAGGATAGAGCCAGGAAGCCTGTCCCTTGTAACTGGGTGGGAGGAAGAGGACTGTGAAGCAGGGAGGGGTGATCAGGAAGAATGACTGGAACAAGTGCTGACATTTGGAACTTTATTTTGTCCTTTATATTGTACTTAGCTCACGCCTAGGTGGCTGACCTGAGGCTAGCATGCTAGGGCCTGAAAGGACACCACCTCCCATGACAGGTGTCCCAGGGTGTTTCTGATGGAGCATGACTAGCAAAGCTGCCAACTTGATGCAGTTGCGTCAAATGGCCATTTTGAAATATAAAAACCATGTTATCTTTGCTACTTTTCTCAGTAACAGGTAATTGAGTGTGGTTTGGGAATTAGATGAGATTGAGGAGTGAGCTGGGGAGAGAATATCTACTTTTTACATTACTAATAGAAAACATGAAAGTGAGGATTTATAAAAGTACCAGAAGATTCAAGTAAATATTTCTGTAAAGTTAGGGAAGAGAGAAACTTGTTAGGAATAACACCCAAATGAGAAACTCTAAAAGAGACAAT
>CAUYPO010053359.1:0-27382 GCA_963574435.1 Cheirogaleus major | reverse complement strand
GGGTAACTGAAACCCAAAGTGAAATTGTGGATAATAGGGAAACTACTGTATGCATTATTTGAGTTTTCAAAAAAATGATAATGAAGGAGAAAAAAAACCTGTTCATCAGGAACTGGAGGGAAGAAAAGTGAAAGTAAGATGGAATTCATGCCCTGCTGAAAATAAGAACTCAGATGGGAGCTCTCACCAGATGGTTTCAATTTTCTCTGTAGGGCATAAGTTTAGGAGGGAGGACAAACAAGAGGGCTTAAGAGAAGAAAATATATGGATAATCATTTGAAGAGCATGTATAAGAGGGAATGAATGAATGAAATGAATTATTTAGAGATGAATAAAAAGAACTGATTTCACAGAAATTCTGGTTAGACTGAAGCTAAACAATTTACCTGCTGGTGGTAACTCCCACGGATACGGAATTGAGGATAAAGTGTACTGAGAGAGTGAGAAATTATTAAGTGGCAATAGTAAGGAATGGGGAAATTTAGTCCATTGTTCTTTCCAGAAACGTTTACGAATATCTACTATGTGAGTGCCTATATTAGGGCCCGGATATTCAGAGATAAATAGAGCATGATCCTGCCCCTAGGAAATTCATACACTATTGCAATAAGATGACAAACAAAGAACTGAAAGAAGTCTGATATTGAGTCCTTATGCTATTGGGCAACTTTAATTTTTTAAAGGTGCTTTTTAAATTGTTTTATTCTCTAGCATCACATATTTATGATATTTGTATCATATATGAATTATGAGCCATAATACAGTACACATTTGTATACCTACCACCCAACTCACATACTAGAACTCATACTTTTATATTTATCTAAATTCTTTTGCCTGCCTTTCAAAGCTCTTTGTAATAAGGCAGCATCTCCACATAACCAATCTAATTTCCAGCTATTTCATCCAAACTCTCTATTCTAGGCAGACATACTTGATGGGGCCATTCCACAAACGCTAAGCGTCCAAGAAAACAACTCTTGTTTCTTGTCTAAAAGAAATAAAGATTTGAGGAAATAGTTTATTTGCCTAATAAATGCATTTCTTACAACCACCACTCCAAGAACAAAGAGCTTCCTCTTATAAACATTTTAAATAATTTCTGAAGATAAAAAAAGTTCACGTGAACGGACTGTTGTAAGAGCTAAAAAGTACTTTCAAATGTTGTCATGGAAACTTACAATTCTTTGAAAAGGATTTACATTATCTTTTCATTCTGGTAAGAAACATGTTATTTTACCCTGCATTTTAAAAAATAAGGTTTAGAATTAGCATTTAAAATGTTACTACCTCGAATCGGACGCTTCTCTCTCATGAACTTTAAAAAAATTATGATAAAATACACATAAAATTTACCATCTTAATCATCTGTAAATGTACAGTTCAGTGACATGAAGTACATTCACATTGTTGTGCAAGAATCACCACCATCCATCTCCAGCACTCTCTTCCCCTTGCAAAACTGAAACTCTCTACCCATTAAACAGGAACTCCCTAGTCCCCTCTCCCTGCAACCCCTGGCAACCATCATTCTATTTTCTGTCTGTATGAATTTGACTACCCTAGGGTGAAATCTTACAGTACTAGTCCTTTTGTGACTGGCTTGTTTGGCCAATTAATTTCTTTCTATTTATAATAGAGACGGGGTCTCGCTCTTGCTCAGGCTGGTTTCGAACTCCTGAGCTCAAACAATCCGCCTGCCTCAGCCTCCCAGAGTGCTAAGATTACAGATGTGAGCCACCATGCCCGGCCTCTACTTTTTAAGAGTCTGACTACTTTACATATTTCACGTAAGTGGAATCATGCAATATTTTTCTTTTTGTGGCTGACTTAATTGACTTAGCATAGTGTCTTCAAGTTTAATCTATCTTGTAGCATATGACAGGATTTTCTTCTTTGTTAAGGCTGAATAATATTCCACTGTATGTATGTACCACATTTTCTTTATCCATTCATCTGTCCATGGACATTTAGGTTGCTTCCGCCTCTTTGCTATTGTGAATAATGCTACAATGAACATGGCTGTGCAAATATCCTTTGAAATACTATTTTCAATTTTTTTGGATATATACCCAGGAGTGGGATTGCTGTATCATATGCTAATTCTATTTTTCATTTTTTGAGAAACTTCCATACTGTTTTAAATAGCAGCTGCACCATTTCACATTCCCACCAACAGTGCACAAGGGTTCCAGTTTCTCCACATTCTCATCAACACTTGTGATTTTCTGTGTTTTTTTTTAAATAGTAGTTCTTCATGCAGTTTGGATATTAACTCTTATTAGAAATATGCTTTGCGAATATTTTCTCCCATTCAATGGGCTGATTTTTACTCTGTTGATTTTATCCTTTGATGCACAGAAGTTTTCAATTTTGACATAATCCAATTTATCTATTTTTTTCTTTTGTTGCCTGTGCTTTTGGTGCCATTTGTACCATCCAAGAAATTACTGCCAAATCCAATGCCGTGGAGCTTTACCTTATGTTTTCTTCTAAGAGTTAAGTTCTTACACTTAGGCTCTTCTATGCACTTGTAACTATCCCCTTCTACAGATGTGAAAATTTCCCACTTAAGCTTGAATTATATCTTAAATATATTCCTCTCTGAAATGAACAATTGAGATCTTTACATCTGAGGTCAAAGGACCTGTGTATTTTCTAACAGAAATCTTAACTGTAACAACATATGGACAAAGACACCAATAAAAATTATTTGCTCCTTTGAATCAACTTGCTCCTCAAATGACAGAAAAGATAACTTAAAAAAACAAAAAGGGGAAAATAATGCAAAAGGCAGAGAAAGAATTCTCTCAGTGGTAAGGGTAATATTAGAATTAAATCTTACCAGGTCCAGTTTTAAGTCACCAATCCAAAGAACAACATAGATTCTTTTGATAAATTCAGAAATTTCAATTTAGGGTTGCTACTAAAATAAGGTATTTAGTTAGTTCTCTGTACCAAAGGCTCCTTCTCCAATATAATTTTATAGTTTTTCTATTTGCCTCTTAAAAGTATCATCTTCTTCATCCTCCATTGTGTGCTTCCTGATGCTGTCATTATTATTTTTTTTATGCCTATCGGCTTATACTTATCGGCTTATTTTACATACAGCTGGCTCAAAAGCCTAAGGGTGCCTTTGTAGCTAGGGACCAATTTAAGAAGTCTGTTTTCTGAAAAAATGTTTATTCACTAATACTTTTTGAACATCTACTTTGTGGAAGACACTGTGGCAAATACAAAGCTGCAAAACCCACCAGGAGGTTCTTTTTACCTAGGATACTGGCCTGGAAACAAAGCATGCCAGCACGGGGCATTTCTCTTCCAGGGATCAGCATAGCAGGCTGATAAGGACCTGGCTCTCTTCTGGCCCTCCAGATGACCACTCAGATTCAAGGGACCAAGCCTCACATTCAGTAGGTTTGAGAGGACATGTTGGAAGACAGTCAAGGCTAGATTGTAGCTTTGAATGACAGTAAAAGACGTATAGACCTTTATTTTTACCACTGATGATTTCTGAGCGAGGGATTAGCATTGATTAAAGCTCTAGTAATATTAATATGGCATCAGTATGTAGAGAGCTAAAAGTAGACAATGGAGGCAGAAAAACTATTATATTCCATTGGTGGAATAACAATATTAATAATAATAATGATAATAGCAGCAGCCAATACTTTTCTTAGTAACTTACTATTTGCCAGATACTACTGTAAGCACTTTTCATGTATTAACTCTTCCTAACAATCCTATGGGGCACGTCAGGTACAAATATTACCCTCTTGCAAAGATGGGGAAATTGAAGCAAGAAGGTAACTTGCTGAGGGTCTCACAGCCATTAAGTGGTAGGAGCAACATTTGAACCCAAACAATCTGACTCCAGAGCCTAAACTCTTACCTACTCAACTACACCACCTGTCAAAGTACACTGTGTGTACTCACATTGTCTAAGATTCTGGAAAAACCTCTAAAGAAGAAATCACTCTCCCTAAGAAACCTGACAGTAATAAGGGTGATAGTTTCACTATGAAGCATAGCAAGTCAACACGTGGGGACATCACCTGGGACTAGAAAATGAGATATTGAGGAACAATCAACACCTCTTTATTCAATGCCTACCAAATGTCCAATATTCTTCATGCATCTTCTCATTTAATCCTCATAACAATTTATGAGAGAGGTATTATTTTTAATCTACATTTTTTCCAGATAAGGAAACCTAGGCTCAGAGAAGCTATATCTTTTGCCTTTCATTACAGAGCTAGTCCGTGACAAAGTCAGCACTGGAATCCAAATCCAAATCAATCCCATGGTCTTTCCACTATCTTATGCTGAGGGCCTGGAACAATTAGGCAGGAATAACACCATCCTGGGACCAGCAGTCCTTCTGCCCTCAGACGGCTAGCTCACCAGTCTGGAAGACTCTGGAGACACGCTGGTGTGTACACAGCTATGGCCCCAGGCTGTTGGTCCACCTAGCTAGAAGTTGTATCAGTGGATACTTGAGTCAGTCATTGTTCCAAATAACCATAACTAGCCTGTGGATTTGGGCAGGACTGAGGTAGCTCTGAGGATTCCCCCACATAAAATGCAAACATGAAACCTCAAGGAAGTTCAAAAACATGGGTTTGAAGGGCCATGTGTATGGGGCCCGCCACGAAGAATGGTTTAAAAAAAAAATTCTCTGAAGAGAAGAAATGAGGCAAGTCCTGTGAACCTGAGGATGGTATCTAGAGATAAGAAACCCAAGAAAACAAAGCTAGGTTTCAAGAAATTGACCATGTTGGTTTTCCCAGCTAATTCTCATGCATTTATCTTCAAAATTATTCTTAGAAAAATAGCTATGATATAATGTTAAATTGAAAAAGCAGAACACGAGATTATATGTACATTAACACATTAAAAAAAACCTGAAAGTGGAATTTTATTTTCTATTTTTTTATGTTTTTTCTGAACTTGTCATATTTCTTATTATATACATATATTACATTGTTGACTAGGGACAAAATGTGTGTGTGTGTGTATGTGTGTGTGTGTGCATACAAAAAAAATTGAGAAAAAAAATTGTTTTTTTGAGACAGAGTCTCACTCTGTCTCATGGGCTAGAGTGCAGTGGCATCATCATAGTTCACTGCAATCTCAAACTCCTGGGCTCAAGCAATTCTCCTGCCTCAGTCTCCCAAGTAGCTGGGACTATGGGCGTGCACCACCACACCTGTCTTATTTTTCTAGTTTTGGTAGTGATAGGGTCTTGCTCTTGCTCAGGCTGATCTTAAACTCCTGGCCTCAAGCAATCCTCATGCCTCCACCTCCCAGAGTGCTAGCAATACAAGGCGTGAGCCACAGCGCCCAGGCTAACTGAAATATTTTTAACCAACACTTCTTGAGTCCACTGAGGGGGGGAAAAACAAATTTTACATAGAATGGTCTAGTAATTTCCAAATACTCAACAGACTACATCAAAATCACCTGAGACATTTTTAAAAAATATAAATTTCCAGAGCCCAAAGACCTACTCAGTCAGAATTTCCCCAAGTGGGTCCCAGGATCTGGAGTTTAACAAGCTCCCTGGGTGTCTATAATAGCTTTTAACAAGGAAGTCCAAAATTACTTCAATTTTCCTTTTCTTTTTAAGGTTCCTTGATGATTTATTTATCAGCAGGGAAAATTTACATTGTAATATAAACACATAATATTTAAAAGTGAGAACAGGTAGTAGGGGGCGTAGATTTGGATGGCCTAATGTCTCACCATTTATCTCTGCAAACTTCTGAACATCACTCAGGGTTTTCAGCTCTTGTCTTGGACATGCGGCTACACACAGTGCTACAGACTTGATCTTCCGGTTTATCAAGTCCAGATTGCATGGATCCAAAAAGAATACATACCTAAAGCATGGAGAAAAAAACTCAGATATTATTTTGCAAAACACATTTTGGTTCACTACATATTTGACTAAATCTAAATGCAAAGAACATCTATTCTCTACTCCCTCACAATAAATATTTCATAAATCTAGTAAAAAATAAATTAAAAAAAAAACAATTACTTATAAATATACTGCTAACAGTGGGAACAGAGGAATTATAGGACTCATTAATTTTCATGATCTATTTTTCTAATATTTAAATGTTTATAATGTGCACATACAGGTTTTCTAATCAGAAATCATCTATTTTAGCTTTCTTAAAATCATTAATTTTAATTTTTGGGATATCCCAATACTGCTATATAACATGTATTATAGTTTATCAGTAAACTTTAAACTTTACTTAATAAATATATAATTCTAAAAATGAATATGCATGTAAATTTAATATATAATTGAATATATAAAGTTGAATGGAGACTAGAAGGAAATACACCAACATTTCATTTACAGTTATCTCTAGGTAATAGAATAAAGTGATTTTAATTTCCTTTCTTTTACCTCTCAGAATTGTCATCTTCTAGAAAGAATGGAAATTACTTTTGAATTGCAATACTATAGTAAATACTGTTTATTAATGATATAAATACTGTCTGTTACATATAGACAAAATAATCCCTAAATCCTTAACTATCTCTTCTGTATCCTATAAATTTATTTATATTTTAGAAATGGAAAAATAAATTAAAAATTACACTAAAACAGATACTTTTAATGTTACAAAGTAGGAAAGATGATAAAGATTGCAGATATTATCATTTGCTCAAAGAAAAGTAAGGGCCACTCTTAACTGAGATAAGCTAAGTGTAATGAAGAAGGAATGCTTCTCTTTAACTCTTATCTTAGGTAGATAAGAGTTAAAAAATGTCCAGCCCAAGGTTCAGTTCCACTGAGTCCAGGGGAAGTTTTATAAAATCAGGCAGTTGGCAATAGCCTTTCCCACACTGTTAACCTCTGTTGCTATGTAAAATCTCGAACAATAAATAAAACCAAATGTAAGAATTAGGTGAATAAACTGAAAAGCAAAAATCGTCAAGTCAATACATAGGTTGAAATGGATAATATAAAGGAATACCAGAAAAAAATTGAGTAGAAAATAAAAGGGGGGAGGTGGCTACCAGAGAGGCCTTTGCAGATGAAGTCACAATGCGCACTTCCATGCAGCTGGGGGCTAGGAACCCTGCGTGAAGGTCAGGTATAAGCTATGACCTACAAAACTAAAAAAAAAGGATTTTTTTTGTGACCCTGTCAGTGACTCTGAACCCATTAATGTTCTATCTACATAGATAAAAGGAAAGAAAAGAAGCCAGTCAGAAAGATGAGATCTAGAAGTAGGACTCATGGACTGTTTCCATGGCTGATGATAAGGAAGTAGGGCATAGAGAGAACTGTTTCTGCCAATCTCTGGGTAGAAATAAGCCTTCCCTTCCTAATTCTTCCTCCATCTATCCTGTGCATCTGATTGAGCATGTCCATGCCAGGGACTCTATACAATGAATTGTACAAAGCCAGATCCTGGACAGGGAACACTCAGGTCCTTGAGAAAGGTGTCATAAAACCTATGAATCAACTACTACCATCACCACCACTACTATCATCATCACCACCACCACCACCATCACCATGACCACTGCCATCATCATCCTCATCACCACCACCACTAATAATAATACCATTAACAATAAAAATAATAACAATAGCCAACATTTATTCAGTACTATGTACCAGACACTGTATTAAACCCTTTACATATATTTACTCACTAAATCCTCATAACAATCCTCTTGTGTGTTTCAATGGTGGGGGAGGGGGTAGGCGGTGGAAAGGAGGTGGGGAGAGAAGTTGAGTTCTTCACAGTTCTAAGTGATGAGCAATGCCCTGAGAACCATCTGGAGAAATCACATCACAGTAGAAAAACAGGCTTGGGGAAAAACAAAGAAAGCCAGAGACGGCCAGGGCCTTACAGCTGGGCCTCAGCTGGATCAATGACAACCCCCTGAGAATAGATGCGCTGTCTGATTGTGCTTCAGGCTTCTGCCTCCTCTAGCCCAAAGTACCCCCACTATATTTCTAACTTCTTTTATACCTTAAAACATATTCCCTTGATCTTTACTAGTGACTGGGGGGTGGCCTTCCTTATCCCTCACTTCAGCCAGACCAACCTGAGCTCACTTTCTGCTTCTCTATCTTATTAGGTCTCTGGCCTTGGAGAATGTATTTATCCTTTTGAGCCTCAGTTCCTTATCTGCAAAACTGTGTATCACCTATTTTAAGTTTGTTGTAATGTTATCAACAAGGTATATAAAGCACCTAACACATAGTATATACTCCGTGATTCATATCATTACCATTAAGAAAGCTATGTGTTTTCCACAAATTTTACATTTGATAGTAAGGCATTAAACTCAACACTTTCTGATATGAGCATAACATAGGACTGTAACACTAATATTTAGTTTTTATTTGGAAGAAAAATCTATGTAGGAGTATTCATGACTATTAGCACCTTAAGCCTTGAGGAGAACTAAGTAGGCCTCCACCACAGGCCTAGCCCAAGAAAAACAAGAACAAGAGGGTGAGAAGAACGCTGCAATGACCTTACCACTGTAAAATTAACCCTGCACAATTTTTAGCTTGTGTATATGGTTTGAAAAGATCTAAAATCAATCAAACTAAAATATAATTTGAAATGGTATCGTCAGGAAATATGCACTCATTCACATATATACACACATTTACTCTTCATACCTTACCTGCCTCCATAGTTGGAGAACATTACATTTAATTATCTATGCATTTCACATATATATTCAAACACACACACGCACAATGTTAAAAATAACATATAGGCCTTAGGTTCAGATTTTATTAATATTTATTGGATGTCTAGGTATTGGTTACTGCCACATTCATGACCTTATTTGATCCTCACAACAACTTGATGAGGTAGGATTTATCACCATTCCACAGAAGACAAAGCTGAGGCCCCAAAGAACTAACTGCAAGAGCCAAGAGAGCAAGCAGTTACCAAAGCATCAATTAAAACCCAGTCCTTCTGAGTTTCACCATTTCCATTCTACTATATTCTCAAAATGCTTCCTACAAATACCATTAATAATTTTAGTTGGTGTACATTAACTTTGAATATCCTCTTTCTAGCATTCCAAAGTTCATCTAATCTATGGCAACATGCTTGCAAGTAATTATATTTTAACTAATTCATATTTACCTGAGTATTTACAGAGTAGGAAAAGTACCTGTATCAAACAAATTTATGATTTATTAAAATTTCACTTTCCTACCTTTTGATTTGAAAATGTCTTTGAACCAGGTAAATAAATCCTTACATTAGTCTCAGTTTCCACTTTCAACAAAATGAACTGTGGGTGGTGATTTTAATTTTTTTTTTTTACAATGAAACAAATAACAAACTCTTAAATAAGCACAGCACTGGCAAACCAGATTATTGTAACTACCTGGAAACTACAGACGAGTGTTTTTAACAGAGAGGGTGAGAGGCTACAGATTATTTCAGAAAGGTTTCTCTAAACACTCAGCCAACTTTCATTCCCACCAGGCAAATGATCAGGAAAGGGATGGGGCATGTGAATTCTGAGAAAGCTGCTCAGGCCAACTCTGATTACACCCCTTCACCTCTATACCCCATCCCTCTATCCCCACCTCCAAAGTAGAAAACCAATGTCACAGATAATCCAGAAACCTAAGTTAAGAGCCAGTTTTCCATTGCTATCCTCAGTGAATCTTTTACCAGACCTATTAATAACTTAAAAACAGCTTTGTGTAAGTCTCCCATCCTTTAGAGGAACTAGTATGAATAAAATATCAAAAGTGGGAATGAAAGAAGGAAGAGAAACAACAAGAGAAAAACAGTCCATAAAAGAAAGCCTAGACACCTGCGGGCACTGCATACACAACATGCACATAGCATGATCACATGATATAGAGAACACATTTGTAAAGGGAATTGCAAAAGAGCCTAAACAAGCTTTGAACTTAAAAGTTAGAGGAAATGGAAAAAAATGCTCAGACCAAACTGCAAAGCAAATATTCCAGAGGATAGCAGGTAAGGCATGTAAACATATATATATATATATATATATATATATATATATTACAGTTGAGGTGGTTTTCATGAATGATTTGAGGGAGAGGAAAAAATAAATTCATTTTAAATTGAAATTTTTGAAAAACAATAACAAATTACAACCAAAAGTGAGGAAAAGAAGAGAGATCTAATTAAAATGCTCTGTCTACACAGTGAATGAGGGACAGATGGGCCAAAGATGAAAACAGGGCAGTGAGTCAAAGGCAGGGTGCTAACCACGGCAGCTCAGGAAAAGGGACATGAGCCACAGAAGGGTGTTCAAAGCTGTGCTCAAAGCAAGAAGGTGAAACTGAATGACATGAAGCCAGAGAAGGTTTAAAGCTAGTCCAAACCTCTCTTTTCCCTTACTTTCTTCACTGAAGACAGGAGAAGGTAAAGAAAGTGATTTACTTTGAGTCGCAAAGCATCTTAGGCTCTGTCCTCACAACATCCCAGTTCAACAAACGAGGGAACTGACTTACCAGTTGGGTGACCAACCTAAGGCAACACTGACTTTAACCCTGGGGAGACTGACCCCCAAATATTGGTTTTTCCAATTCAAGCTGGAAAGTGAGAATAAATGTAATGGAGAGTCAAGTCAATTGATTAAATCAGAGCAATCCTGTATGATACAGTGCTGCACTCTATGTGATATGCAACATCCATGTAATAAGGATTACATAGGATTATATGAAAGCACTTCACTTACAACAAACATTACTAAGTGTTTAGTCCTTGGATAGACACTTTTGATACAAAATTCATAAAACACAGTTCTTGAATGCAAGTAAGTTACTGTCTAAAGAAGAACAAAAAACCATGTGATAGGAGGCAAGGTTGAGATGGCAGCCGGAACTGGGTAATTCTGCACGGAGGATAAAGGGTTAGAGGAAGCATTAAGGAGGAGGAGGCAGTATCTAAGACACATTTTGAAATTGAGTAGGAATTTTCCAAACAGATAGGGAAGGGAGCACTCTAGGCAGAGGAAACTGCATGTCTAAAAGCACAGAATCATGAAAGAGCATATTTAAGGAACTGCAAATAACCTGATAAAGTCAACAATAGGATGGGGCATCAAAGAGCTATGCGCCAAGGAGAAGCCGGGGATAGAAGACGTAGCCATCCTCAGGATCTGGAGGATCTGACAGCTCTGCTCCATTAGGTGACGTGCACTCAAATGGCCACTGCACAGTGACACCTTGGTATGACCAGCCCCTCAGGTTTAAGGCCAGAGGGGGAACGGCTAGGGCACAGCAGCGCTGCTCCAGAGATGAGCCTTTGCCATTAAATTGCCTCCTGCTGCCATGGCAACTCTCTGCAACAAGGCTTTTTGGAGCAAAAGGTGGCAAGCAGATACTAGGTCTGCTGGCCGCCTCCTGCCGAATTTGGCTTCTCTCCTCTCTAATCAGGATGGAAGCACTGCAGCACTAAGGCTGGAAAGCTGGCTGAAAAAATCCCTCTGGTCGCCTTCTGCTTTAGTGATTCCTGACACGTGTCCTCCCCAGAGGGGAATAAAAATGGAGTCTGATCATTTTTCCAATTATTACCTCATATCAATTTACAATTTATAGCCCCTTCCCACGGAGTGTGTTGCCGTGAGTAAATCACACCAAACGAAAAAACAAGACAGCCTAGCAGAGGCTTCTGTTATTGCTAAACACAGGCTACAGAGAGCCTCGCAGATCTGTACTCCACCCACAGGGGAATTCTGCCCAGGAATTCTGCCTCTTATTTCCGGCGGGGGTGGGGGTGGCAGCAAAGCAAGTCCAGTCATCTCATCCAGGCAGGGACCCAAGTGGCCCGAGAAGAACTGTATTCTCTTAGGGTGGAGCTATGGGGCCGGCACAGCACAGCTGGTGAAACCCAAACTAAGCTTACCCAACCAACTGCAATACATAATTAACTAAATCTTCACTGGCTCTCAACTTTCTGGATCGGAGCTAAGAGGGGAGAGAGAGAGAGACAGATGCAAGTTGAGAGCAGTGACTTGTCTTCAAGATTGCAGCTCTAGCTAGAGGCTGAGAAAGTGGCACCATGTTCACAATGGCCCCCGTGCTGCACGGATGTGGACGGAGAACAGAAGGAACGAACTGAGGTGAGCTGCGGGAAACCAACCCATGAGGCTGATGGCGGGGTGTGCCACTTTCCCACTGTTTCCCAATTCTAATGAGGAAGAAGCAAAAATCTCCTGAGAAAGAGGTACCACTTGTTAAAAATAAAACCCAAGGACATGCCTCACCAACCCGCAAAGAGACAACTGAACTCTCATCACACCACAACCTCCAGCACTTCTGCAGCCCTTGATTTACAGATAACTAAGAAGAGAAACTTTCACAGTCCACTTAAAAGTGTGGAGGAAGCCCAGGATCAGATTAAGACAGCAATACAGGGAGAGCATTTACCTCTCTGACCTCACCTCCCCGGATCTCTTCCCACTGGTCTCCTTTCTGTTCCTCAGGCAATCCGGGCCTTTGCATAGCCTATCTGCCTGGAACGTTCTTCCTCTAGAGAGCAACAGAGCTAGCTCCCTCGCTCCTTTCAAGTCTTCACTCCAAAGTCACTTTCTCAGTGAAGCCTTCACTGGCCACACTGTCTAAAATGCCAAAGCTCTATTCTGGTGTGCCTTCATCTTTCCTGA
The DNA here is from genome assembly GCA_963574435.1 of Cheirogaleus major. NCBI lineage: Eukaryota > Metazoa > Chordata > Mammalia > Primates > Cheirogaleidae > Cheirogaleus > Cheirogaleus major. Next base: position 14,716 of record CAUYPO010053359.1, on the reverse strand, counting down.
TTTATTTCTTCCCCCTTAGCATTCACATTTGCTAGCACCCTGCATATTTGACTTGTTTATCTGCTTCTTTATTGTCTGCTTCTGCCATTAGAATACCAGCTCTAAGAGGGCACCGATACTTAACTGTTTAATTCATCACTATATCCTTAGTGCCTAAAATAATGCCTGGAACAAGGAAGGAGCTCCATAATTACTTACTGAATTAATAAATAGATGATAATTGCATAAGATTTTGCCAAGTGTGGCCAGAGTGGAGGGAAGGTAGGGAAGAAGATATTTCAGGTAGAGAGAAATACTCTCATTCATTCAAAAGAAATTTATTAAACACCTGCCAGGTACAGAACTAAGTAAGTACTAGACACATAGTAATAAATAAGACCACACAGGTAAGTGTCTCCCTTCTCAGTGTTCACAATCCAGAGGCTAGGGAGACAACTACAACTAGTGTGTAAGTGCGATGGCAGGGAAAAGAGGATAGCAGAGAAGGTGTCAAATGGGCCCCATGAATGGGGATCAGGGTAGGTGTCCAGAGGAAGTGATACCTAAAGAATGAGTAAGAGTTAGCAAGGTGTGGAGGAAAGGGGGTGGGAGCAGGGAGAGAACAGAGTACACAAAGGCATAAAGGTGAAAGAGCATAGCACAGTTGAGAAAATGAAGGTCAAGATGGTTGATTATGGACTGTGATGAATGAGACAGATGGCTGGACAGGCAAGCTGGAGCTAGATCCTGTGGGGCCTTGATGAAGATGCTAGAAAGCTTGGAGTTCATCACCGGGAAGCCTTGGGAGTTCACCAGCTGCAATGTGGAGAATGAATTAGAAGTAAGCAAGAGAGGAAGTAAAAAGATTGGTCAGGAGGTTGCTTAATTTCTATCTAGAAATGATAACTTGGACTAGAGTGGGAATAAGGATGAAAGGAGATTTCAAAAGTACTTAGGCACAAGGAAGAAAACTTGATGACTGATTATATATGGAGAAAAAGGAAAAAATTAAGGCTGATGCCTAGCATCTGATTTAGACAGAGGTGGCTAGGGCATTCTGGTTCGGAATCCCACTCTACTCAGTAAGACAGGGGACTTGGGAGGAGCATAGCGTTATGGAGAGATAAAGAGGGTGTTCCAACTTTAGACAAATTGAGTTTGAGGTGCCTATAGAGTATTAAGTGGACCCAGACAGCTGTAGGGTTCTAGCAATAAAATCTGGACAGGAGACATAGAGTTTTTGGAATTATTAGCATATAAATGGTAACTTACCCCTATGAGTGCATGAGATCACCAAAGTCAGTATATGGAGTTAAGATTCTTAACCTGGGTGAAATCTATGACCCTCCTGAAATTGTAAGCAAAATTTGTTGTGCAAATTCACGTGTATTTTTCTAAAGACAGACTTCAAACTTCATAGTTTTCATAGTGACTATCAAAGGCCCCCAAAGAGATTAAAACTAAGAGTAAATAAGATGAAAAAAGAGCCAAAGGAGATACTAACATTGTAAAACAAAGGCATAGAAAATCACAGGAGGAAAAATTCTGTTTAGCTACAATGTCTGCTTCCTCCCACATATTATAGAAGAAAAAATAATTACCAGAATGGAAAACAAGAGCCACTGACAGCAAATTGTGTTCCTCATACTAAACTGAGGCAAGAAAGTGAATCAAAACACCTTTAAAAAACTTTTCATAAGAGTTATATGAAAAAAAAAAGTTTTCTACTCAGTCCAGGTAAATGGAAGAACATCCCTAAATCCAAGTTCATTGTCAATACTATATAGTCAGAGGATATATTCTCAAAATCAACTTGTTCCAACACTAATACAGATAAATAATTTCTGCCATGAGCCAATGACCAGAGATTTCATTTTCTTTTTAGGTTAACAGCTTTATTGAGATATAATTAACATACTATAAAATTCACTTGTGTAGACTTTGCAATTCAATGTCTTTAAGTATATTTGACTGAGTCGTTCATCCATTACTACAATCTAATTTTAGAACATCTTCGTAGCCCCAAAAAGAAATAATGAGTGACTGCTCATATTCATCAGCAGTCACTCCTTATCTGCTATGGTTTGAGTACCTGTCCCATCCAAAACTCAAGTTGAAATTTAATTCCCATTGTGGCAGTGTTAAGAGGTGGAGTCTTTAAGAGATAATTGGATCATGTGGGAGCCCTCATGAACAGATTAATGGTTTGATAGGTTAATAGATTAATGGGCTAATGGACTAATGGGTTATCATGGGAAACTGGTAGCTTTGTAAGAAGAGGAAGAGAGACCTGAGCTAGCATATTAGCATGCTCAGCACCCTGGCCATGTGATACCAAACTGCCTTGGGACTGTGCACTGAGCACCAGCAAGAAGGCTCTCACCAGATGGGGACCCTCGACCTTAGACTGCTCAGTCTCCATAACTGTAATAAATAAATCCCTTTTCTTTATAAATTACCCAGTTTTAGGTATTCTGTTATAGGCAACAGAAAATGGACTAATGTATTATCCTCTTGTGTCTCCTACTCCCCAGCCCAAGTCAACCGCTAATCTGTTTTCTATCTCTATAGATTTGCCTATTCTGGACATTTCATATAAATAGAATCATGAATATGTAGTTTTTTTGTGGCAGGCTTCTTTTACTTAGTATAATGCTTTCAAGGTTCATCCACACCATAGCATATATCAGTACTTCATTCTTTGTTATGGCTTAATAATACTCCATTGTATGGATACACCATATTTTGTCTATCCAGTCATTAGTAGATGCACATTGGTTGTGTTGTCTGTTATGAATAATGCTGCTATAAGCATTCGTGTACAAGTCTTTGTGTGGGTGTGTGTTTTTATTTCTCTTAAGTAGATACCAAAGAGTGAGTCACATGGTAACTCTATGTTTAATATTTTGAGGCCTGGTGTCATAGTGCACACCTGTATTCCTAGCTACTTGGGAGGCTGAGGTGGGAGAATTGCTTGAGCCCAGGAGTTTGAAGTTGCAGTGAGCTATGACCACTACTGTACTCCAGACTGGGTGACATAGTAAGACCATCTCTTAAAAAAAAAAAAAAAAATTTGAGGAACTGCCAGACTATTTACCAGAGCAGCTGAACCATTTTATATTTCCACTAGCAGTGCATGAGGGCTCTATTAATAATTTCTCTACACTCTCACCAAAAACTTGTCTTTTTTACTGTAACTACTCTAGTGGATGTGAAGTGGTAACTCATTTTGGTTTTGATTTGCATCTCCTTGATGGCTAATGATGCTGAGCTGTGCCTATTAGCCATTCATATATCTGCTTTGGAGATATGTCCATTCACATCCTTTGCTCGTCACAAATTTCTTTTAAATCTGCGAGAAAGACAGAGTGAGGCAGAGACAGATACTAGATATTGCCACAACATTATGAAAAAAATATATTACAAGAAAAAGCAAGGATGAAGTATAGAAAAAAGAGCACTTAGGAGAAAATACAGGAGAGGCAAAGGAAGTGGAAGAAGGACTGTAGCAGGCAAAAAAGAACATGCAAGATGGAAGGAGAGACGCCCGTGGTCAGAGTGGGGAATTCTTGAATTAGTTTGAATTGATTTTATAGGTGGAGCAATTAAGGATGATGACAAAGACCAAGCTGTGTCTATGGAAGAGTGAGCCCTGAAAGCCTCCACTGAGGAAAAATTTGAACGGCTCCCCAGGCTAGAGAATCAATGAGACAGAATACGTGAAAGTGCTTTGTAAACTACATAAAGTTGGTTAAAATAGCAGTGTTTTCCCCATCTGGGTTAAAAAGGGAAGAAGCTTTGATAAGTAACTTTGAAGTTTGCTTTGGAAAATGATAGTGGTGATGATTATAATAAATAGCAGTTAACGTTCATGGTACCAGGCACTGTGCTAAGGAGGATACATCATTTATCATATTTATTCCTCCAAAACACCCTAGGCAGTAGGTACTACTATTATTTTCATTTTACAAATGAAGATGTTCAGGCCAAATATTAGTGTTGTTATTTTCAACACTGTCAACTGTCCTTTGGTTACCTGTCTACTGGATCTACCCTTATAGATATACCTTCAATTACATAAAAAATGTTACTTATCATAGAAAAACTACAACTACTGTTTCCATTGTATTGCTTTTATTTTAATATCACAGAATCAAATTTTTTGATAATCAAACATGTCCACCTGGGTACTACTTAATTTCTTTAAATTATCTCCTCTTTACAACAAGTATAGTATTTATTTTTAAATACTTAATTCATCTGGAATTTATTTTGCATGGTATAAGATTAAAATAGATCTAAAGGTAGCTTTCTTCATGTTATCATTCAATCCAATGTTTTTGTTAAACAATGATTGCTTTTGTGGTTTTTATTTCACTTAGTTTCTCATATATGAAGCCACTATCAGTTCATTTCTGCTATTTCTATTTTGTTTCCATCTCTGTCATCAATCTACATTCAGGTAGTTCTGTTAATGTACTTTAGAATAGGGTTTGGTCCAGAATGGTAACTCCTTTTGTTCTCCTCTAAGCTACATAATTTATTAAAGAGACAATGACAACTATAGATGCACAATCTTTACTCAGTGAGTAGCCCCTTGCTCCCACATTTTGTTTGGCCAATAGACTAATTGCCAAAGTTCACAGCTAATTTGGTGCTTAACTTCAGTAACTACCTTAGCCTAAATGTTTGGTTTAATCTCTTCTCTACTTCCATTGTGTAGCTCCAGATCTTTCATCCCCACTTCATTGTCTTACAATATATGCATCTAGTTCTAATCCTCTCAAGTTATTTTATGCATGAGAATAATTTTTAACCGCCCCCCACTGAAATTCCTGCCTTCTCCTTTACTCTGTGATTTATGCTATCAATCAAGCTCAATTCCACATCCCATTGGGATCTTAACTAGTACTGTATTAAATCTATAAATTAACTTCATTAATATTGTCACCTTTACTATCTTAAGACTATTCAACCAGGAGTGGACTATATTTCTTTTATTTGTTTTCTTTTCTTTCTATTAAAGTACTATAATTCTCCGTATTTGGTTGCACATAAATCTTGTTAGATTTTGTTTTTTAATAAAAGAAATACTATCTTTTTCATTATATTTTCTGTGTACTACTAAAACAAATGACTGAATTTAGTTAGGTGTATGTTTTATAATCCATAATTTAAACACTTCACTTCAAGATATATTTTTGTTAGATCTCCTAAACACTCCTAAACAAGGTTATAGCCCCTTGTCATCATTGGCAAATAGTATTATTTTTCTTTCTAAAAACCTACACGTATTCCATTTATCTCTTTGATATTATTTGTTGCAACTAATTATTTTGAACAATGCTATAAAAAAGTTGATATCCTTAATTGTTTAATTTAAGGTAAACTCTTTCTATTTTTCACTAATATTGGTAGCTGCCACTACTAGAAATTCCATCAGCCTTCTTTCATGCCCTCAAACTTAAAATCTATTTTTGACAAAGGTGCCAATAAGTGCTTCTGGAATAACTATATTGTTGATAGAGGAAAAAAGATAAACTTTGACCTTTTCATCACACCATACACAGAAATTAAATCTAAATGAATCATAGATATAAACATAAGAGCTAAATAAAAGACTTCTAGAAAAATAGAAAAAAAATCTTTGTGATCATGGGGTAAGGCAATGATTTCTTAGAACACAAAAAGCATGGCCTGTTAATAAAAATGGATGAATCAGATAATCAAAATTAAAAATTTTTGCTCATCAAAAGATGCCATTAAGAAAACAAAAAGGCAGGCTGGGCGCGGTGGCTCATGCCTATCATCCTAGCACTCTGGGAAGCCCAGGCAGGCAGATCACTTGAGCTCAGGAGTTCCAGACCAGCCTAAGCAAGAGCAAGACTCCATCTCTACTAAAAATAGAGAAAATTAGCCGGGTATGGTGGCACACACCTGTAGTCCCAGCTACTTGGGAGGCTGAAGCTGGAGTATCGCCTGAGCCCAGGAGTTTGAGCCCAGTAAGCTATGATGATGCCACTACTCGAGGCGACAGAGTGAGACTCTGTCTCAAAAAATAAAACAAAACAAGAAGGCAAACTACAGATAAGAAAAAATGCTTACAAAACATACACCTGCCAAAGGTCTTATGTCCTAATTATATAAAAAACTCATGTATTTCATTAACATAAACCAATTTGTTAAAAATGTTCAAAAGATAGGATAAGAATACTTCACAAGATAGATAAATGGTCAATCAGCACTTAATAGGATGCTCAACACCACTAGTCATTAGAAATATGAAAATTAAAACCACAACAAGATACCACTACACACCACTAGAATAGCTAAAAGTAAGAAGACTGACAATATGAAATGTTACTGAGGAGGTAGAGCAACTCTAACCCTCCTACTTTCCTAGTGGAAATACAGAATGGTGCAACCACTTTGGAAAACAGGTTGACAATTTCTTATACAGTTAAACATGCCCTTATCACATTACTAGTCAGCAATTCCAATCCCAGGTATCTACATAAGAGTAATGAAATACGTGTCCACAAATGATCATATATTCAGATTTTCAAAGCAGTATATGATTCACAATAGTAAAAAAATTTAGACATACAAATAACCCAAATATCAAAAAAAACTGGTGACCAGATAAACAAAATGTGGAATGGAATACACAATGGAATACTCAGTAATTTAAAAGGAACAAACTACTGACATATTTACCAACATGGATGAATCTTTGTAACATTATTATGCTACGTAAAAAAAAAGCAGACACAAAACACTACATACTGTATGATTCCATGTATATGACAGTCTAGAAAAAAGCAAAACTATACTGACAAAGAGCAGGTTAGTGGTTGCCTGGGGACGAGGATAGCGGCAAGGACTGTCTACAAAGGGGCACACGGTAATTTTCTGGGGGAAAGAAGTGTGGATTGTGGTGGAGGGTATATGACTATATACAGTTACCAAAATTCAAACTATACTAGAAATGGGTAATTTATTATATGCAAGTTACACCTCAATAAAATTATAAAAATAAAACATTTTAAATTTCTTCTTGAAAATGGAAAAATCCAACTTAATCTAAAAGAGTCCCAGTGTGTAGTTAAGAATTTAACCTTATTCAGAAAGGGATTTAGACTTTGCCCTTCACTTCTGGGAGTTAATTTTTAATTTCTAAGTCTTATTACAGGAGTGTCTTTGTTTACCTGGAGGTCTTGGGTCATGGCAGATAGTCTAATGATGTGATTTAGGAAGGGGACGGGCCATACAAGATAGTATTTAGAAAGATCAACCATATCGTGTAGATTGGGAGTTTTGGATCACATGCTATCAGCTTGACCAGAGAGGCTGGAAATTGGAGACTGAGTCAGCCACATAGTGGAGTCTCAATAAAAATTCTGAACACAGAGGCTCGAATGAGTTTCCCTGGTTGGTCACACCCTCTGTGTATTTTCACACATCAGTGCCAGGGAAGTACTCTGACTCCATGTCACTCCACTCTCTGTGGGTGAGAACAATGGCAGCTCTGCCTATGCACTTCTTTTGTTGGCTGATTTTAATCTGTATCCTTTTCCTGCAGTAAGCCATAATCATGAGTGTAACAGCTTTCAGCGAGTGCTGTGAGTCTTTCTGACAAATCATTGACCTTAAACGCTGTCTTACAGACCCCTAAACTTGCAACAGGGGTCAGAAGTAAGGGTGGTGGTGAATGGTCTGTGTGCCCTGTAACTTCTCAGTTGCTCTCAACTGTCACACCTGGATAAACATAAATAGGTGGCAAACCAATGACTATAAAAAATATAGTTGAAGCAATTAATTACCTAAAGAATATAACAAAGGTGATTATCTATGAGCTCATGTACAATGACAAAGGCTTTTTTAAATCTTTGCAGGTGCCAGGATAATATGGAATCAATCCAAGTAGTGAGACTCTGGATTGGGCATGTGTATCAGCTATTTAACTTAGATATGGCAAGTGTACACACCTAGTCAAACAACACAGAGAAAACCAATCAACCCCATCCTTGCCTAGCTGCGTACATGTCATCTACTTCTGCTAAATGGCCTTTCACTTCCCTATTTAGAATTTGCAAAACATTTCCACTTTCAACACCTGCATTTTCTAGGGTAAGTAGCTGGATCTCTTCTTTCAAATTGCTATCAGTTTTATCCATAGCAAGTATATCCTAGAGGTAGAATTACACCAGTAATACAGATGCTACTTTTGTAAAGAGTTAAAAAATTCTGGCTAAATAGTAGCATGGTCACAAAATATGACAAAAAGTGTTTTTCCAAAGATACTTCCATAAATTTATCTTCTGAAAATTTAGCTATCATTCTTACAATGAATATTTTCCTTGAGAGAAAAATGAAAGTTTAGAAAAAGATTGTATAAATAATACAATAAGTTTCTGTTTAGAATATCATAATCGTTACTGTTTCCAAATGCTTGTATTTGTGGGAAAATAAATTCACAGATTCAAGTTCAAGTGAGGTATCTATGTAGGCTGCTTTTTTTTCATGTCAAGCTAAACTAGTAGGGGTGGTAGGTTAATGTTGGAATCAGAGAGTATTTGACAGGAAACAGGGGAGTGCTTTCCCTCAAAGAAAGGCCAAAATCGTCAAAGCCAAAATCGGCTTAGAGTGCCTCCATTTGTTCAAACTTATCCCTAAGTGTGGAAACAAGCAGGTGATCTACTGGGCTACTCTGAAGAACACCTCAATGACAGGTGGATAGAGCACAATGGATAAACATACTACATCTCCTCTTCTAAGTTTCCACAACTCCGTAAGACAATATCGAAAGCGGCTTCCTGTGTGTGCCAGTCTTCACCCAGCTTTAGCCTAACCTACAAGAATTCTAACCTATAGACTCAGCCCACACTATTCCTCAGCCAACTAGAACCAAGGTTGGCATTCTAATCAGAATCCCACTCTCACTAAAAGATGGGCTCTTGGATCTACCTCTCAACCCCAAAACCCATATGTTCTTTCATTCACCAGTTTCCCTCTAATCACCATTGTGTGTATCCCTCTTCCAGAGACTTGCTTTATTTGACTTTATCCTGATAGAATGCAGACACTGCCCTGAACTTCCAACCTGCCTAACTAGAGCTCTAAAACTCTACCTAAAATTACTCTGTCTCCTTATCATTGGCTTGAGAGTCTTCAACCAAGATGTACAACCTGGAGCCAAGATGCTGACCCAAAGAAGGGGTGATCAGAGAGATTCAAGAATGAGAAGGATCTAACCCAAAGTTTTTGGGGAAAAGGAGTCATGAGCCACAGAATGTATGCTACAGAATATACAGGCTACCTCTAGAAGCTGAGAATCCATAGCCAGCAAGGAAAGAGGACCTCATTCCTACAGCCACATGGAACGGAATTCTATCAATAGCCTGGATAAGCTTGGAAGAGGATCCACTCCCTGGAGCTTCAAGAAAAGACTACAGCCCTGCCAACACTTTTGATTTTGGTCTTGTGAAACCTGGAGCAGAGAACCAGCTAAGCCATGCTGTGCACAGGCTTCTGATTTACAGAACATTGTTATTTACTGAACCGTGCCTGGCTATATACTATATTTTTACAATAAAGTAAGCTGGAGAAAAGAAAATGTTATTTAAAATATTGTAAGGAAGAGAAAATATATTTACTATTCATTAAGCAGAAGTGGATCATTATAATGTCCCCATGTTGAGTAAGCTGAGGAGGAGGGAGAAGAGTAGGGGTTGGTCTTTCTGTCTCCGGGGTGGCAGAGGCAAGGAAAAGCTGCAAATAAGGGGACCCATGTAGTTCAAACCCATGTTGTTCAAGATTCAACTGTATTTTAGCAAATTTTAATCTGTATTTTTCTAATTCTTTTTATTTATACATTGACTGTTTAAAGAAAAATGTTCTTTCCAAAACAGACAGTTATGTGGCATAGTATAGGGCTAGAAAGCTTGGCAATTGTTTAAAGAGTAAACATATTCTTCATATTAGTACAACCTTTTAAATAATCCTTTTCACAAATTAATAAGCTAATTAGCAATCATGGGATAGACTGAACCAGATACACTAAACTTACAGAATTCTAAGCTTTAAAGAAAACAAATCAGTGGCCACTAAAGTCCTATTCTATAATCTCCTATAGAAGATTAGGAGTAGATATAGATATAGAAGTCCTATAAAGTCCTATTTTATAATCTCCATGTAGAGATTCTAAAAATGGAGAGTTTATCTAAGACTAATGTCTACTAAATAAACAATTATCTTATTAAATAAGTAACATTATCAGTTGGAAGCTAAGTATTTTTTAAGTAAATATGTAAAACATATAAAAGGTAAAAATATCCAAATATGAAATGAGAATCATGCAGTTCATCATTACAATTCATATTTTTTACCTTGCAGAGAAAGCAAAGACAAGGTTGCCTTCAAATCATTCAGAGCCTCCATAGATGGTAAAAGTGCTTTGATTCCTTTCAAAGTTTCTTCAGTTATAACTTTTATTAATTTATATAACCTGCCCCTTCTATGTTCTGCTATAAAAGTTTCTTCCATCTTTAAATGTTGGGAGGGAGAAACCCCAAAAATGAAAAAGGTGGGAAACTGGAATCATTGAATAGCTCCCAGAAACAGTGTAGTATCTAACGCAGAGTTGAGGGCTGGTCCGCTACTGTCTTCATCAAGTCACTCATGAAGACCCAGTTTCTTCACCTGTAGAAATGAAGGGGCTCAATGCCCTCAAGGGCCCTTTCAGCACAAACATCCCAAGCTGTGGGATGAAGTAGAAATGAAGTAAAGAGAAGAGAAATAAAGTAAAATCACACTCTGACTCTGTTTCACTAAGGTACCCTGCTACAGGTTATGCAGGAAATTGAAAAAGGTCTCAAAGCAAATGCACCTGCTATTGATTTGACTCATACATGGAAGCCATTACCCTCCTCAGTCCTCTAGTTCCTTTACATCCTATTGACACAGATTATCTGAAATTTTAGAGGCATTTTAGGGCCATGGGGCCTTTATCAGTGATTGGGGCTTGAAATGGCTTCCTTAGAGGAAAGACAAAACAACGAGGGAGAAAATTAGATCTGCACAAAAATATATTTTTAGAATCTCTATAGAAAAATCGATATTGATACGTGAGATATACTAGGAAAACTTCTTAGAGTAACAACAAAGAAAGTGGACATTAAGTTCTGTGTTAGGATTGCTTGTAGAATGGAGGACAGAGTTCTAATAATGATATAAGGATGACATCAAAAGATTAAAAGCAGTTCCCTGCTTACCCTCACCCTCACCTATGCTTACTAAGAGCTACTGCCACCTTGCCATATTCTCTCCCACCTCAGGCACCCAGGACATGGGAATGTCTATGGCAGAAGCACAACATCCCCACCCCTACCCCAATCCTCTCCCCAGAGGTCAACAAAGCTAAACCTTTTGTTTCAGCACATCTCCTAATTGAGGTATCTTAGAACTAAATAGGAGCATCCCCACTCTGTCCAAATCAATATGGAAGACAGGGGACTTCCTCTCTGGGAATAATAATAGTTTTCCATCTAAAAATTGATACATATACTCTAAAGCTACTTACATATTATAGATCTGAAAATTGTAGACAATCTAAAATGTGGCAGAAGAAATATGTTTTTGGAATTGCCAATCAGAGTTCAAAATATATAACTAGCACCTCACTTCCCATCACCAAAGAAAAGGCTACAAGCCACATCTGTGTTCCAGACTATTATTATCACTCAGCTCAGCTACAAAACAAGTCATTCTCCTTCCTGGGCTTTAGTTGGCACTCACAAATACTTGATGGGATGTTTTAAGGAGGTTACATATTAGACAATCTAAAGATTACTTTTATCTCTGGCACTTTATGGTTCTAAGATGAATGAACTTTTCTGAGTTGATTTAGCCTCAGAACCTTATTTACAGCACTGTTTCTATGCAAAAAAGTTTTAAACATCTCAAGCAACCAACTTAAAAATCAACTTTGGGAACATAATCCATTTGAAGTTATATCTTTCCTGTATCTCATAAAATACTGTCTGCCATTGTCCTATGCATCCTTAATATATTATCAGGTCAAAAATATTACTTAGAGAAAAAGAATACATTAAAATTAAAATAATAAGGAAATAAAATAGTGCTTTTTCCTTACTACTAATAAAATTCTTAGTCATCTTGGCATCTTAAATATTCTAGTTAAAACAGATCAAAGATGTTCCCCCTTTCATTTCTCTCCTGACTTTCCTCCTTCCTTTATTATTGCAATTAAATAAGCCCTTATTAAGTTTACTAACTCTTGGGTGCTTGAATCTGAGGTCACAGAAAACACGGTGTTCCAGGGAGACAGAGTTGGGCAGTGTGGCAGATAAATTCTAAGATGCCCCCATTGTCACTGCCTCTTAGTATTCATACTCTTGGGGAATCGCCTCTTTTTGAGTTTGGGTAGGACTTGCAACTTGCTTCTAACCAGTAGAATATGGCAAAGGTGATGGATATCACCTCTGTGATTACATGACATAAGACTGTAACTTCCATCTTGCTAAGACCCTTTGCTTATACGTCCATTGTTGGTTCTGATGAAGTAAGTTGCCATACGGAGCAGTCCATGTAGCATGCGCTAAGGTGGCCTCTGGTGGCAGTTTATAAGTGCTAAGGCCCTTAGTCCAACAATCCTCAAGGAACTGTTTGCTGCCCACAGCCACAAGAGCTTGGAAGGGGAACCTGCCCCTGTCAAGCCTCAAATGAAACCCCAGCCCAGACTGATAACTTCAGTGCAGCCTTGGGATAGACTCCAAAGCTGAAGATCTAGGAAAGCCGCGTCCGGGTTCCTGACTCACAGGAACTGCTAACAAACATGTCTTGTTTTAGGCCACTAAGTTTACAGTGAATTGTTACCTAGCAACTGATAATTAATGCAGACAGATAAGAAACACACACTATGATGAGAGAGCAAACTGAAGGCGGCAGAATAACAAGCAAAAGATAGGAAAGTTCAAGTAATCAAAGTAAAGGAAAGCACACTAGGGGATAAGGTTAGGTTGGAAATATTTCATAAAGTGGTTAGTTATGAGACCCATCTTAAGTTCCAGGAATCCAGACTGGCAGACAGGTAATAAGGAACAGCACAGAGGTAGAATCAATTGAATATCATGGACTAGAATAGTACCACACTGAGGAACAATGAGAGAAGACTGAATAGGTGAGATGGGTTTATACAGCGCCTGGATTGGCAGGAGCTGGAGGGGGCTCCTCTTTAGTACCTCAGCCAATACATTTAAAAAAAAAAAAAAGCCTCTTGAGCAAGGAAATGACAACGAAAAACTCTGTTTTAAAGAACTTAATCCTATCACAGAATAAAAGATGGAGCAGATTAGAGATAAGAAGACCAAGAATAGATCTGCCAGCAGAACAGTCTTCATGAGAGGCTAACAAATGCAGGGAAAAAAGGTTCACACTCATTAATAATCAAAGACATGCACATTAAAACTATAAAATACCATTTTCTGGTCTAACAAATTAGTAAAGAATAAAAACTAATAATACTAGCAAAGATAAAGCAATCTCAGACCCTGTTCGTGGGAATGTAAATGGAACAGTCTTTATGGAAAGCCATTCAGCAATATGCATTAATAATTTTAAAATATTCAAATCCTCAGACTCAGGACTTTACTCTTAGAACATATTCTGAGGAAACAAATTTATTTATCCATTCAACAAGTACTTCACTGAGTGCCTACTATGTTCTACCAGGGGTCCTCAAACTTTTTAAACAGGGGGCCAGTTCACTGTCCCTCAGACCGTTGGAGGGCCGGACTATAGTTAAAAAAAAAAACTATGAAGAAATTCCTATGCACACTGCACATATCTTATTTTGAAGTAAAAAAACAAAACGGGCAAAAACACCCGGCGGGCTGGATAAATGTCCTGGGCGTGCCGCATGTGGCCCGCGGGCCATAGTTTGAGGACCCCTGTATCTAGGCACTGAGCTAGGCCCTGAGAATACAGCAGTGAGTAAAACATATTTCACCTCTTCCCTCATGGCAATTAGGAGAGACACACATTAAACAAACAATCACAAAATAAAGGTATAATTACACATATTATAGGATGCAAGGAGAGTACTTTTAAATATTGATTTCAAATTGTGAGACCAAAAAAGACCTCTCTGGGAAGTGACATTTAAGCTGAGAACTGAAGGGTACAGAAATTTAGTTACATGAAGAATGGGAGGAATTTTTTTTATGATAAAGGAAACAATACTCATGAAGGCAAGAAAGAGTCAGTTGGGTTTTTTTGGGGTTTTTTTGTTTTGTTTTGTTTTGGTTTTTTTTGAGACAGAGTCTCACTCTGTTGCTTGGGCTAGAGTGCCGTGGCATCAGCTTAGCTCACAGCAACCTCAAACTCCTGGGCTCAAGTGATCCTCCTGCCTCAGCCTCTTGGGTAGCTGGGACTACAGGCATGTGCCACCATGCCTGGCTAATTTTTTTTTTTTTTATGTTTTAGTTGCCCAGCCAAATTTCTTCCTATTTTTAGTAGAGACGGGGGTCTCACTCTTGCTCAGGCTGGTCTTGAACTCTTGAAATCAAGCAATCCTTCCACCTCAGCCTCCCAGAGTACTTGGATTACAGGAGGGAGCCACCACGGCCGGCCTAAAAAAAAAATTAAGGTTGTTTCTACTTTTTTGCTTGGTGATTAATTTACTTATAGCCAATTATTTCCCTAGGATCGACTATTA
>CAUYPO010053358.1:0-36389 GCA_963574435.1 Cheirogaleus major | reverse complement strand
ATGTTTAAATTCATACATTTGCTCCTTCTACTAATCTGTGTCTATCTGATTATTCTCATTTCAGGATCAGCAATTGAGAATTAAAACGTACGTTTATTTAATAATTGATATTTAATACTAACATCATACAGTGTTCTCTCCCTCTCCCTTTCTTCCTCTCGCTCTCTCTCTCTTTTCCTCTGTGAAAATTGAAAATGAAAAGAATATATAAGAAACAAAAGATTGTCAGGAAAAGAGTAATATTAATACTATTACAAATGATCATCTTGATGGAATTAATTCAGGGAATTTATGTCAGAAAAATAATTCCTTCAACCTTAAACCTTTTGATGGTGATGATGATGATGGTAATACCTGAAGAGAAGTAAACAGATAAAAATCACATCTATTGAATGCCTAATGTAAGCCAGACATTCTTTCATGTATGTGTGGTGGATGAGTTTATAGAATTCTTGAAGCAGCTAAATAAAAAAGGCAGACACAAGAACACAATATGTTTCTTCAGACCATTTAGACTATCCGAAAATACTTAGAATGAGCTATGATTGACAAACAAAATACAATATATAGGAAATACCAAATCAAGTATTTTGCACTGTGACATTACATTTGGATCAAAGAAGAAGTAGAGATTTCTTTTTCAGAGAAAGTCTATTTCTCACCGCAGCCTTAGTCAAGTTTTGATCTTCCAGATGACATGATTCGTACTCCCTTTTTCTAAAAGCAGAAAACGCAGAAGTTTTTAAAGGATACTTTTCACTTATCATTCTTATTCCAAGTAACCTAGCTATAATTAATCATTCAATAAATTCCCCATATGTAGAGAGTTCATGAAAAAGCCTTGCTAATACAAAGTCTGAATATTATGAAAGGATTAATAGTCCCATAGAATCTTTGCAGTGAGGAGGTCACAAGGATCATCAGTTAGTCTGAAAGCACATATACAGCATATATGTGGATATGAATTTTGCACAATAGCTTATTCAGAGACTATGGCTAGACTGCTCTTACTCAATTACCAAAACAGCAACCCCGTTATATACTGTATCCTTGGAAATAAAGATTGATACTTTATGTCTATAAAACATTTGAGTGCTCAATCCATGTTTATATGTTAAGCAGCCAGTACACATTCAATTCTTAATTAAGACAGCTGTGTACAATGCATAAAACACATAAGTGGCTTGTAAGTACTCTGAGCCAGTGCTTCCAACAGTGTATTTAATGGTATTATGCAGTGATTTTTCACAGGAGTCTAAAATAGACATTCTGTTATCTACTTAAGGACACAATTTTTACTGAGGAAAAAAACAGTAAAATAATACATAATTTATGGAAATGGGCAGGACATAGACACTAGAGAGAATACCAGAAAGAAGAATGACTCAGTTAGGCAGAGCTCTAGACAAAGCAAAGAAAATATATCAAGTCTCAATTTAACTAATGACAAAGTATCTAGCACTTTATAGGATATATGTATGAGGTTACAAAAAAGTAGTTAATTATTATGAAGA
The DNA here is from genome assembly GCA_963574435.1 of Cheirogaleus major. Lineage (NCBI taxonomy): Eukaryota > Metazoa > Chordata > Mammalia > Primates > Cheirogaleidae > Cheirogaleus > Cheirogaleus major. Next base: position 34,875 of record CAUYPO010053358.1, on the reverse strand, counting down.
ACCTTCATAAAGGAAATTGTAAGCAGGCTTTTGAAGAAATTGAAACAAATATTGGGTAGTATCTCTGCAGACTTTTAAAGCAAAAGAATGTAATATTCAGAAAAAGATGACAGAAGTTGGAAAAAGAGGAACGAAGAAAAGACATATTTTCTTTGTTCTTTCACTGAAAATGAGTTATGCAAGTTCAATAGAAACAAAGATCTGTAATTTGAAAACAAAATCCCAATCAGTAGTGTTTCCAGAAATGTACATGCAGATGGTAATATTGTAAATTGCAGATATCCTATTATTCATTTGGAAAAAAATGATTATGCTTTATATTAAGATCTAAATAAAATAATCTTTAGTATTGATGTTTTACATAGATGAAGTTGGTTACTTTTATATCTTCTGATATTGATGATATTAACATTTTACATAATAATGGTCAAACTATCAAAACTAAGAAACTACAGATCTTTTTTTTCAATTTCCTAGTGCTTAACCCTGAGTCCATTTTAGGACTGCATATTGAATTTTCTAGTCATGATTTTTTACCTCCTCCAATGAATGGCAATTCTTTGAACTGTTCTTGTCTTTCATGGTCTTAAAACTTTTGAAGAGTCTTGGTCAAGTTCCTTGCATATGTCCCCAAGTTTGGATTTTTCTTAATGTCTATTTTGATATAGTCCATGGAACTTCTCAGAGGAAAATATCTAAAAGTTAATGTGCCTATCTTAGCGCATTGTAGCAGGGAGACTATGACATTGATATTAACACAACACCAGTGACATTAATCTTTTTTTAAAATTTTTTTAAATTTCAGCATATTACAGGGTTACAAATGTTTAGGTTACATATATTGCCCTTACTGCACCCGAGTCAGAGCTTCAAGTATGTCCATCCCCCAGACAGTGTGCCCCGTGCCCATTAGGTGTCTATATACCCATCTCCTCTACCCTCTTCTCATCTGCCCAACACGCAATGAATGTTATCAATATATGTGCAACTAAGTGTTGATCAGTTAATACCAATCTCTAATCATCAGGGAAATGCAAATTAAAACCACAATAAGATATCACTTATCTTCAGTGAGAATGGCATTTATCAAAAAGTCCCAAAACAATAAATGTTGGCATGGATGTGGAGAGATAGGAACACTCCTACACTGCTGGTCGGACTGCAAACTAGTACAACCTCTGTGGAAAGCCACATGGAGATACCTCAAAGAGATACAAGTAGAGCTACCATTTGATCCAGCAATCCCATTCCTGGGCATCTACTCAAAAGAACAAAAGACATTTTCTAAAAAAGACATCTGCACTCGAATGTTTATGGCAGCACAATTCACAATTGCAAAGGTGTGGAAACAACCCAAGTGCCCATCAATACATGTGTGGATTAATAAGATATGGTATACATATACCATAGAGTTCTACTCAGCCACAAAAAACAATGGTGAAGTGATATAGCACCTCTTGTATTATCTCAGATAGAGCTGGAACCCATTCTACTAAGTGAAGTATCCTAGTGACATTAATCTTGATGCTGTGTTTAAAGTGGTTTATGCCAAGTGCTTCAAAGTAAAGTCGCTATCTCTTCTTTTCTTATTCAACAAATATTTTAGAGGGAAAACACTGGAGCTGTGAAATTATATTATTTATAAAACTTCCTAATTTTAGCATTAATCTGTTTATCTTGCCTGCAGAAATTATTATTGTGTTGTTCTAATGGTTATTCATATTTTACTCATTCATTCTACTTTTATTAATTGGAATTTTTCTGTAAAGAGTTGTCTTTTTTCCTTGTTAATTTATTTAAGTATTTATTTATATTAGTAGGAAATCATTAATGGGCTATCATCTAAACTATCATGTTGCACAAATGTTTTTAGTTATGGACATTGAGAGACACACATTTATATTTCTGAATCTATGTGTTTTTAATAATTATTCTAATTAAAAATCAGAACCTACAGGTCTGATGTAAGTAAATATGTAGTGGTATGTAAATTTGTTTTATCTTTGCATTTTTCTAATAACTAATGATGCCACACTTTTTATATATTTAATGTGCTACATATAATATATAATTTGATAAAAGTTTTGGTATAGACTTTTGTCCATTGCTAAATTTTTAAGATTATTTAATGAATGTTTTGCTTTAGAAAATTTTTATATATTCTGTGTGCACTTTCTTTATCAGATGTGATTTGTGAATATGTTTCTCTTACTGCGTGCCTTGTCTTTATATTTTTATATTCTTTACCAGTTTATTTTATAGAACAATATTTGTCAATATTAATATAGTTTGATGTGTCAATTGATTTCTTCTACAGCTCATGTTAAGGTGTCACATCTAAAAACTAACCCTTCTTAGGGAGAGGCAAAGATATAAAATGTAACCAAAATGTCAAAAAAAAAAACTTTTATCGAGTGGTGGGCAGGTGGGAGGGGGGAGGAGGGGAAGGGTGTATACTTACATAATGGGTGCGGTGCGCACCACCTGGGGACGCGCTTGAAGCTCTGGCACGGTGGGAGGGAGGGGTGGCAGGGGCAATATATGTAACCCTAACAATATTTGTACCCCCATAATATGATGAAATAAAAGGGGAAAAAAAACTCTTTGACAAACCCAGTGTAACACAAATGCTTGCCTAAATTTTGTTCTGAATATGTTATATCTACACCATTTACATTTAATTTTAGCACCTATTGAAATTAAGTTGTATATGATGTGAGGTATGTTGGGAGGTTCACTTTTTAAAATTTCACATGGACATCAATGTCATAAGCAACATGAAAATGATGAAAAGGCAATCATTTTTTCCATTGATATTTTCTTTTGTAACTTAGTCAAATATCAGCTGTGTGTATTTGCATAGTCTTTTTTGATGTTCTATAATCTATTCTGTTGACTAATGTGTCTATGCTTTTGCCATTCCCATGATGTCTTGATTACTGTAGCATTATAGTGAGTCTAAAACTTAGGTACTGAGAGTTTTCCCATTTTGTTCTATTGTAAAATATTTTCTAGTTTCTTCCTCTTTCCATGTAAATTTTAGTATTAGCTTGTCAATATCTACCAAAAAGCTGGGATTTTGACTGGGATTGCAGTGAATCCACAGATCAAATTGGGGAACGTTAACATCTTACCAATACTGAGTTTTATAATAATTGTACACAGCATATTTCTCCATTTATTTAGATCTTCCTTGATCTAATTTTTTTATGTTATTCAGTATAATCAATATTTTATATTATTCAGCATATAGGTCTTGCAGATAGTTTTTTTTGTTTGTTTAATTTGAGCGAGTTTCCTTTTTTGACATGCTATGTGGATTTGTTGTTTTTGTTTGTATTTTCACTTAAGCTTGAAATCTCTGTCTCCCACTGAATGAGGTTCTCATACAATGAGTGTGTACTGGCCTTGAGTTGCTGTTAGAGAAAGAACATGTCATAGCAGAATTAGTCAGAATTAATAATGAAATTTCAAAATTGGTCTAATATATACTGCCACCACTTTTGTCCTGATCTTAAACAAGAGGCAGCAAAAAGGGATGATCTTTCCTTTCTTGGGGATAATTACATTCAATCTTCCAACTATCTTACTAAACTGTAGAGGAGGTGAAGATAGTAGAATGAGAGAATGTGTATATCTGTTTTCTAACACTCAGCCATACCACATGTCTGGAGAGAAGGGAGGGTAGAAGGTCCATTAAATATCTTGATATTTCAGCCCATTGTTGAGTGACTTTTATGATAACAGGAACAGCATTTGCATGCCACAAGAATTCTAGAAAACAGAAAAATGGCATAGGTTAGTTTCAAGGACCCAGTGGTGTGGAGGAAGTCAGCTGAAGGTAATCTGAAAAAACGTCAGCAATGGTAAGGCATCATAGATATCCCAAAAAGGGTCTCACAAAACTGAAACAGTCAATTCGTCAATAGCAGGTGAGGACAATTCCTTGTATAATGCGGTCTCCTCCAGCGCAAGTTAAATAGGCCCACTTCTGGCAGGTGAACAAGTCTGATATGCAGTGGCAGCCTTTGCCTCATAAACATACAGTCCTTTACTTTCTACGCATGCTTTGATAGTGAATGTTTCATGATGATGAATAGCGGCAGTCTACTTAGGATGGGCTCAATCAGCAGCTTGATTTCATTTTCATCAGACAATGGGCTCTTAGTTTGAGTATGTACAAGTGTGACCTGGATAGTTTGAGCAGCAACTGTGGTTGTGACCTATAAGTTTGTGGACCCTAAGAAGGGTGATTTTATTACGATAGTCTCTATAATTTTCTAAATTGCAGAACTAACAAATAAGCTGTTAGTAACAACTTAAAAGTTCTTAAGAATATAACAAGTTTAATAAAGACAAGTATTGGCTAGAGCATTAATGGTCTTGAGACTGTCCAGTGATTGAATTGACCATTTCCATTTTTATAATGGTTCTGCAGAACTGGTACTGAGGTTGAATAGGTGCAGTAGTGCAGTGTACACTATCAGGTTTACATTTAGCTGAAACATCTGTGAATCAGGCCCAGGAATTTCAGGGAATCTTTATGACTTGAGTGTCCCATCAAGCCAGCAGTTATGTATCTGGGGCAGAGTGGGAGATGAACTTTCTCATAAAGCAGTAACTGCCACTTTTCACTTAAAGCTTGTGCTTTACTTGCTGTGTTCTTAAATCTACCACTTGCATTTTACAAGCAAATTTTTTTAGGCCAACTTCCTTGTTAGTCATAGAGTCTGGGATGGCAAACCCCAAAATGTAAATATAAAACCTGAAAATCTTAATGCCTCCTTTCAGTCTTGAGAAGAGACAAGAGCCTAGAGAAAACTGATAGATGCCTCAAAAAAATGCCAGTAAACCTGATAATGAAACTAAACCCTTCTCTTACCATATACAAAACCAAATCAAAATATATCAAAGACTTAAATCTAAGACCAGAAACTATGAAACTACAAAAAGAAAATATTAGGGAAATGCTTCTGGATATTGGTCTTGGGAAGAACTTCTTGAGTAATATCCCTGAAGCACAAGTGACCAAAGCAAAATTGGACAAATGGGATCACATCAAGCTAAAAAGCTTCTGCTCGGTAAAAGAAGCAATCAACAAAGTGAAGACATAACCCACAGAATGGGAGAAAATATTTGCAAACAACCCATCTGACAAGGGATTAATAACTAGAATATATAAGAAGTTCCAACAACTCAATAAGAAAAAAATCAAATAATCTGATTAAAAAATTAGTAAAGGATCTGAATAACATTTCTCAAAAAAATCCTATAAATGGGCAACAGGTACATGAAAAAATGTTCAACATAATTAGTCATCAGGGAAATGCAAATAAAAATATACATCTCACTTCAGTTAAAATAGCTTTTATCAAAAAGACAGGCATTATGAATGCTGGTGAGGATGTGAAGCAAGAGTAACACTTGTACACTGTTGGTGAGAATGTAAATTAGTGCAACCACTATGAAGAACAGTATGGAGGTTTCTCAAAAAACTAAAAATAGAACTATCATATGACCCAGCATACCCACTGCTGGTTATTTACTCAAAGGAATTCAACATATCAAAAAGATACCTATATTCCCATATTTATTGCAACAGTATTCAAAATAGCTAAGATTTGGAATAAACTAAATTAACAGATAAATGGGTAAAGCAATTGTGGTACATATACAAAATGAATTATTGTATGGTCACAAAAAAAGAATGAAATCTTGCCATTTGCAACAACATGGATGGAACTGGAGAACATTATGTTAAGTGAAATAATGAAAGCACAGAGAGACAAATTTTGTACGTTCTCACTGACATGTAGGAGCTAAATATTAAAAACAATTGATTTCTTTGAGACACAGAGTGGAATAATGGTTGCCAGAGGCCAGGATGGGTAGTGGGGAGAGGGAGATAAAGTGAGGAGGCTTAACAGGTACAAAATGTATATAGTTATATAGTTAGATAGAATGAACAATATTCAACAGCACAACAAAGTGACTATAATTAACAATAAGTTAGAATATACTTTTAAATAACTAAAAGAGTGGAACTGGAATGTGCCTAACACAAAGAAATGATAAAATGCTTGAGGTGATGAATACCACAATTACCCTTATTTTACCATTGCACATTATATGCCTGTATCAAAACATCACATATACCCTATAAACATGTACTACTAATATGTATCCAAAATAATTAAAATTTTAAAAATAAAACACAACGAAGAAGGGAAAAAAAGTAAACCTGCCAGCCATGTCAGGGAGGCAAGGAGTACAAAATCCCAAAGGGAACCTCTAGGCTGCTTCTCTTTCTTAGGAGCTTCAATCAACAAAATCATCAGTCACAGAGATCTGTGCTGTTATCAAAGGATAGTCAATTAATCTAATAATGTCATACCTTCTTTTTCATTAAGGGTCAAAGAGATAGCAGTTTTTCCTTGATTGCTGTAAGCAGTAAGAGTTGAGATTCTGCCAGAGTAGTTTAAAAATACTCTGCTTTTAGAGCAGAAGCAGATCTTACAATTTTATTGGGAATTATCAACTACCCCTGCTGAAGGAGTTGTGCTAAGACTAGTCGTGACAGTTGGCAGTGAGGATTCTGACTTGTCAAATACAGAACATTATATGGTGAAAACTTTGACTACGGGTATAGGCATTCATGCTAAAACATGGCTTACACACTGGCAAAATATGCAGGGATGTTTGTCACACTAACATGTCTCTACCTGCATTTCTTCCTCCACTGGGACATTTCCCTCTGGCACTTTTGGGTTAGGGATGTTCAAACTTACAACACATCAATTCCTACTATTAATATATATTGACAGGTAGAAACAACAAAATTAGTATCTTGAGTTGGCCCACAGGGTCCTACCTACAAAGCCATGCTATTTTCTGTCACTCATTGTGAACCACGGCCACAACCTAATCATTTGAATCTGTGGCCACTTCTGCCCACAATATGGGGCTGGATGGTAACTTTGATGCTTGTATCTAAAGGGCCATAAAAGTCTGGTACCTCCCATATCACAGTTCCCCAGCAAGGGTGTTCAGTCTTCATTGGGACTGGGAGACCTCTTCTTCGCCCCTGTGTTTTTCGTTAAAGCAACTGAGATCAGGATAGAGGGAGAGATCACAGGGCATGGAGGGGGACATGCCCTGCAGTAGTAAGCAAAGCATAATTACTTTCATTTTCAAGCAGTGTAACAGCTGTTCACAGTTCCCCCACACAGATTTTTTACTGGATGTACCTAAAGTTCTTCACCAACTTGGAGCACTTCCTCCCTCAGCAGGGGCAGCCATATTGCCTTCTTGGTGGTCTTGCTGCCTCTGTGACATCTTCCATTCCTGCCTCATAACATTCCTTCTTCCCACCCAAGGGCACCATGAAAAAAAACCAAACTATATTCGAATAAATTGCTTCAATCATTTCTACTGCCACTCAGCTTCTAAACATTCATTAGCAGATAGTTCCTCTTCTGTGGCAGCCCTATTCCCCATCACCCAGCGTTCAATATCCCATCCCAGTGAATCTTCTTAAATATCTTAACTGGCCTGTGTGGAGCCCTTGTGATTTTTTCTCCCAGAAATCATGTCTCTGTCAGCATCCCATCCTTATGACCACAAACTGTCAACAATAGTGATGGGTTCAAGATTTTGCCCTATTTTCAAGCTAACATTAGACCATCCCTGTCTCATGGTTGGTGGAAAAAGATAAGACTCCTGTGCTAGAGGCAAAAGACATTATCACTCAGAGCACAGCAGGTAGCGTGCTCTTCACCTCACAGTGGTTCCTCTCGATCCCAATTCCTACAGGGATGATGCGGAGGTAAGCCTGGATGGATGCTGCATGATAGTTGAGGAACCCAAAATTTCACTAACCCCTATCTTTTATAAGAGATTGGAAGCCCAAATTTTTGCCCTAAAAGAAGACATTTGCTTACTCTACATATTAAGCAAATATGACCTCTGCCTCGGAGCCACTATTTCTAACCTCCAATACAATGCAATACAATCTCTAACCTCCAAAGCAATAAACACTGAAAACATCAATACTATCAGTCCTTCTGTTTATAAGACTTGAAGAAATGTGAGCAACCAAAGGAGCATTATCTTCAAACAAGAGTCTTCTCACACAACTACACATACTTCTCAAAGTAACATATTAAGATATACAGCAAGGATATACAGTAAATATCTGATCATTCAGACCTATTAATATTATGTGAAAACTCTATCAGACCATGTATGTTTCAGAAATTTCACTGTGATTGGCCATGACTTCATTCAGCCAGGGCATCATGGTTCAACATTTTTTTGCCTAATATTGCTTTTCCCTTTTCTCTTTTCAGATGTTGATCCTAATAATACATATTACCACAATCTCTACTCAGTGTGTGTTTCTAAAGATCCCAACCTAAGGCAGGCAAATGTTTCTGTTCTTATCCGTGCCGTATGTTGTTACTAAAGGACTTTGGGTGCTCTTCTCTAGTAAGTCTATTATCACTCTATTTACCACATTCTATTTTTCAGAATTCTAGGATATTATTTATTTCTTATCTTTCTCTTCAGGTAATTTGCTCTTAGATTATAGTATATTTTACAATCTTTGTTAACACCCATAGAGATTTATTTTTAATTATTATGGGTGCATAAGAATTGTACATATTAGTGGGGAACATGTGATGTTTTGCTGTTACTCTTAGTTTGAAGAGATAGGGCATTAGCACATAAAGCTAACTGCTATGTTTAACTGGGTATTCTGAATTAAATTTAATGTGATTTTTCAGTCTTCTTAACTTTTATATGTTATGTCACATACAATAGGCTTTCTCAAAATAGGTCAGAAGTAAAATGAGTAAATAAAATTTGTCATTTTCAATAATAAATCTTTCAAGGCTATTTTTCTTTCACATTTTGTGAGTCTCCTTCATGTATACTATAAAATAACTGGATTTTATATTTATTTTGTTCTGTGTTGCCTCTCTGTGCTAAGAGATTCAGGTTTCTGGGGTAATTCTTATCATTAAGAAGAGCAAGTCTGCATTCGGCGCAATCTGGACTTTCTGCACCTCCCTGCAGCTGCTACTGCTGCCTGAGACATTCTGCTTTAAGACTTACTCAAGATGCAAGTACAGCAAACACCACTAACCTGAAACTCGGCACAACCACAGAAATGCAACAAAATTATTTCACCAATTGGATTTTCCTTCAAAATGGATATAATTTAATTTTATTTTCTGGCTTCACATTTCAAAATATGTTAATATATAAATATTCTCAGAATTTTTATGCTAAAAACTATTTATAAATAGCATTTAAATCAAACCAAAATATATTATTTTAAAGGAATTTTAATTTATTTCTACCTTTAAACTTTTATATACTTTTAATTCTAAACTGTGGTTTCTACTTACAGTATATTTTCAGATATATACTGATTGATACATGTGATGATACATCAGTAAAAATTAAAACTGTGAGCAGTTAGGGGATTAAAATGCTTGCATAAATATCTTAGATTCACTTGGTAGTCTCCTCATGGAAATCTTTCTGTATTTATTTATTTTTTTTTTAATGTCTCAGGAATCCTCTACTTGTTGATGATAAATTATTTTCAACTTTCTACTGCAAGCTTATTTTTGGCAATAAAAAATGGTAAATTAATCCACTCATGTATTGATGGGCACTTGGGTTGTTTCCACAACTTTGCAATTGTGAATTGTGCTGCTATAAACATTCGAGTGCAGGTGTCTTTTTTGTAGAGTGTCATTTGATCTTTCAACCCAAGAAATTGTTAAGAGCCGTTTTGGGGAAGGCAGAATGTATAATGGGCAGAAACGAACAACAGCACATTCTATAACACTTTAGAGTTTCTAATAGTGACTGCGTTCCTCACTTCCCTTCCAGAAATGTCAGGTGTTTATAGCAAAAGGGCAAGAAGAGACCATGGATTTATGCAAGTTACCCAGAAATGTCAGGGAATATAATGAGAGAAGAATTAGGGGGTTATTTGCTCCCTCTTTCATTTCAGCTCTCTTTACAAAAATTCTCTGACTTATTTTGAATGTGGAAGAAGTTGGCAATATGTTTATAAATGCAGAGCCCACGACTTTATTCCAAACGGGGACCATCTCGGGCTGGACTGACGCTGGCTGAAAGGCAGCAGCTGCTGCTCTGGCCCAGGGCTGCCCGGCTCTCACACAGCGGCTGCCATGCTCATGCCGGGCCCCTGGCTCCCCTTCCCCTCCTCTGGTCCATCCTCCATGCTGCAGCTGGAAAGAACTTTCCAAAATGCCACTGGGATCTTCTTCTTCCCCATCCTCACTTAAAATGGGTCAGTGGCTCCCCATTACTGCCGTAGAGCCCACGCTCCTAACCCAGGTCCTGGCCTCAGCGTTCTCCTCCAGTGTCAAATCTCACGCCCCCACAACCGCGGTAGCACGGGGAACGCTATGTTCACACTGTGTCGTGTCCTGCCTCTCTGTCCTGCCAACGCCAACCTTTCCCCAGCTTTTCCTTTTCATCTTTATTCCTCAAAAGTCACCTACTTCAGGATACCTCTCCTAAACGTTAGGTTTCTCCTCTCTGTTCACATGACATTCTTTGCAGATCTTGATTATAATTCTATATTATAATGATCTGTTTACTTATCAATGTCCTCAGCTAGATTATAAACTCCTTGAGAAGAAGCCTCTGGTCTTTCAACTGTTTATTTCCACACAGTGCATGGCATAAAGCCTCTGCCCCTGCGCGAGCCTGCACAGGGCTGAGGCGTGGCACTGGACCCTGACTGGTGCCCCTGGAGCTGTCGACTCAGGGTAGGACCAGGCTGCACGTGGCCCACCATTGGAGAGCCTCACCTTTGAGCACTAGCTCTCTGCCTTCAGAAAATCTCTGGGGAAATGCCACTGTCCCTGGTAAAGAGAACACATCAAACCATCATTGCCATGAAGACCGAGCACTGCTTGATGGAGCAGTGGGCCAACCTATCAGTAGGGTTCTGGGTGGTGAAGGACAGTGGGGGCCCCCTTTAAGTGAAGGAGAGGGAGGGGCAGGAAAGGCCTGCAGCTCGGGGGACATTTCACAAGGCTTCTGGGTCACCTGCAGGTATAATAACTGCTCATCTATCATAGACCCAGGGGACCAATCCATTGATTTAAAATGTTGAGATTAAAAACCTACTGTGTGCAATATTATGGGAAGGACTAGCATTTACTGAGTTCTTCCTATGTACAGGCATCTTTTTATTAGATCCTAACCATAACACCACCAAGTACATATTATAATCACCACTTCACCGAAATCAGAGGCCCAGAGACAGGGATGCTCCTATAGGCATGCAGGTCATTGCTGGATAACCCACGCGTGACCAGGGAGACGGCACTGCGGGTACAACAAGGCAGAGGCAGAGCCAAGCCGGAGCAAGCTCTGGGGGCTCAGGCAGATGCCCTGGGGGCTCAGGCAGATGCCCTGAGCTTGGAGTGGGGGCCAAAGCCTCAGGCAAATCGATCACTGTGGCCAAGGGTCTTCCTTTGGGCTCAGGGCTGGTTTTACTGGGTCATCCTGAACTAGGATGGTTTTCTCACACACTACCTTAAAAATAGTGCTTTCCTTCTGATAATGTGAACGTATGTTTCATGATTACAACCCAGGCAGTCATGGGGAGAATGACCTGCCAAAGGGCAAGACTTGGATCAGGAGGGGGATGGGTGCAGAGGCCACTGCTGTGGAGAGGTCAAGACCTCTTGACATGGATCAGAGCTGCATCTCAAAGGACACCCAGCACCCAGACTAAGATCGGTCAGTCTCTTCCTGAGCTGCAGAGCTGCAGAGCCGCAGAGGGGCACGCAAGGCTGGCTGGACACAAAAACAGGAGATCAGCAGGGATTCCAGCGTCACACACATTGGTTGTGTCATCACACTTCTGGGGAAAGGATAAGTAACTCTGCCTGTTGCTTCAGTGTTTTGTCTACAGGATGGGACATGTCTGCACAGATAGAAGCATCTGGGCCACTAACATTTTCACTTTTAGTGGGATGCCTCTTGTCACATGGCCCCAGACCTTGCCATGCCCCACATTCATCCTGGGGCATTCATTCTTTCATTCATTTATTCAACAAATATTTCAAGACAAGTGAAGAAAATGGACCCAAATTCCTGCATCAATGCAGCTTACATTCTGTGGGGGAGACAGAAAATTAACACCAACAACAAGGAAATTAGTAACGCGTCTGAGCGTGCCTTAGCACTTTCAGCATGAGTGAGGTGGGGAGGATGGACAGCGAGCAGCAGTAAGCACTGCTATTTGAAAAGCATGTCCAGGGAAGGCCTTCAAGGTAGGTGATATTTGAACAAAGACCAGAAGGAGATGATGAGAACATTCTGGAAAGAGAGAACCACAAGTGCAAAGGCTGGAGGGAGCGAGTAGGATGCCTAGGGTGAACTTTCCTTGGTGTGGCTAGATAATCTAGGAGAGAGATCAGGGAAGCGTGGACCAGGCTGTTAGCCATGGAGGTGGGCGAAGCAGGTGCAGGCTAGCTATATTGGAAGGCAGTGCTGAGAAAGGGTTGGGCTGGAGTGTGAGTGAAGAGATGGGTTACAAGGTCCCCATTTATTGAGATGGCCCGGACCATGTCACCTCTCACGGGACAGCTCAGGGCTCTGTTTTGGTCATGCCAAGTGTAAGATGCCCCCTGGCATCAGGCAAAGCTGCAGAGCAGACAGCTGGCATACAAGTCCGGAGTTCAGACGGGAGGTTTCTGCCAGAGACCAGATACAGGGAAAGCCAGTGTGGAGACGGATGCAAAGCCCTAAGCCTGGATAGAATCCCCTAACGAGCAGGTGCAACCAGAGAGGAGAAGAGCTCAGAGACTGAACTCCAGGGCTCAGCAACAGTCCCCTTAGGGAGATAAAAGCCACCCCTGAGACAGGAGGAAAAGAGAAAATGGAGTAGCCTGGAGTCAGTGGAGAAAGTGTCTAAGACACAAGAAACTGTGTCAGGTGCTTCTGACAGGCCAAGGAGGACAACTGAGTGGCCATGGGACTTAGCAATGCAGTGACACTCTGGAGCTTCAGGGGAGACAAGGGACAATGGCTGGGGTGATGTCCTTCAACAGGTAAAGAGGGGCAGAGTCCAGTGCCCGGGGGGAGGGATGTCCTGAGAGGGGCTCACATCAGGAGGGAAGCGAGAGCCATGGTGATGCCCACAGTGGGCAGGACCCAGCTGCTGGGGCTCATGGCCACTCTCTTCTTTGGACAGTTTTGAGTTTCTCAAAGGGTCAGTGACCTTATAGCCAGTGACCACAGAATCAAGGCTAGACAGAGTGAGGACAAGAGTAGGGCGAGAGAGTAAAAATATATATATATTTAAAGTTGGGGGTCACTGTTTGTGTTCCGGGAAGGCCGAGGACTGTTGGAATCAGGGTAGCAGTGCACGAGCTGGAAGCAGGGTGGAGAGAAGGATTCCTGAGATTGTGGAGAGGTTGCTCATGACAAGGCCAAGGGAGCGAGCGTTCCCACGGAAGCACGACCAAAGATAGACAGAAGACACGTTTCTCACAAAGGATCAAATTTAGTAAGAACGGCCTGGGTATTTTTTCTAATCAGCAGGAACAATCAATAAAGAGATCTGATTTTATTTCTAAGGTCTTTAAGAAGGAAGGGAGGGAGGGAAAGAAGAGGGATGGAAGAAGGGAGGGATGTTGGCAGGAAAATGCACCACTCAATAACATCATAGATCTGAAAATAGAGCTTGAGAAAAAGTAACCAAGAAACCCAAAACCCTGTAGTTTCAGAGCTTCCCAAAGTCCTTCATCCATACCTCTAATAAAGAGCAGCAATTTGTCTGCATTTTGCAGACACACTTGATGTGCTGGCAGATTCCTCGCACACTGCCTGTTTGAAGGGATTAGGGAGAAGGCGGCAGCATAACTCGAAGGCAGCAAAGCGGAGAAAAGCCACAAGCACGCCGGGGCCTGGCCTGAGAATGTGCAGCCTGATCTGCATCTGCTAAGGCGCTGGGCGCGACTCCCCATCACAGAAACGGAGGCTGAGCCCATTCAGCACAGGGCCCCGCGCAGGCGCAGAGCAAGCACTCTGCAGGCACCTGGTGTTGACCAAATGCAGCAAACTGTCCCTGCTGTAGACCTTTATGCAGTAGGCGCGACCTTTAGGATAAATGTCTTCAGAGGAGGATCAAAATGTTCTGAGATGCTGCTGGTTGTGACATGTCACCACGAGAGGAGAGTGTGGGGCTGAGAATTTTTATTCTCAGGTTTTTATTCTCATTTCTACCTGGTCCACAAACATTAGATGGACAACTATGATGCACCAAGCTTTGTGGGGGGACCGGGGGACTATGAAACTCAGTCAATATTGCATATTGACCCAGGCGAATAGGATGCGATACAAGCCAGTTAAAAGTCAGAATTAAAATTTGTGCTCACCTGTGGTCTATCTTGATTCAGGTTTTTAAGAGCATGTTTTGACTCTTCTGGTGAGAAATTATTAGACAAGCAGATGAGAACAACCTCAATGTTTCATACACAAAAACTGTCTGACAAAGATACCCATTAGGTTGACCGCGAAACCACAAATGGATAGCGATAAATAATACATAGCGTTGTTCTGAATCAGTACCAATGTGAGTGTTAATTACTACAGTCATAAAGGAAGTGAGGTCATTTATTTTTCAAAGAATTAATAAAACGGATGTTTCACCGCCCAGGGTCTACATGTGCATCTTGGCATCCCCCATGCTCCAGAAATTGAATCCAAGTCATGTAGCAAAACATTACATTTAATAAAAAACATCAAGCCTTCAGTACAGAATTTCAATTGTTTGTAATCAATGAAGCAGAAGGTAAGTAGTGCTGTCCTATATTTTAAAGACTAGAATTGTCTATTTTTAGAAAATAAGCCATTATTTATTTTGCTTTAAATTATATATCAGCAATAAAAGTTCACAAAATAGTACATACATTATATTGTTGAACATTATTGCTAACATATGGGCAAGCTGCTATTCAGCCAGATTATAGGAACTCTAAATTTATTATTGAGTTTGCAATTTGATTCCCTGCCATTTTCAAAGCAATCATAATATCTACAAATAATATCTTTGCTTTTTCCATAGATAAACCTCTTATATCCATTTCATGTCTTACTACATTAGCTAGAATTTCCAGAACATGACAAAGCAATAGTGATATTGTAGGCATTCTTGTATTGCTTCAGATTTTAAAGGAAAAACTTCTCAAATTTCACCGCTGAGTATTTGGTATGAGGTAGCATCTTGATCACACAGAGGAAGCATTCTTCTATTCTTAGTCTACCAAATTTTATAACAAAAGTTATTTAATTTTATCAACACCTAAATCAAATGGAGACAATCAAATAGAATTTCTTTGGTGACTTGGCCTTAGTCATTGGATTCTTAGCTTATTATAGTAGCATGGGATTATTCATTTATTATTAGGTTGTATATAAGATTATCTAAAGTTTTACCTTTTTATATTTAAAAATCCTCTCTATTCTGTTGTACAAAACTCTTTGCTACGAAGCTGCTCTCCAAAGCATTAGTTTTAGCTAACATTCACTGAGGGCCTATTAAATTTCAAGAACAGTTTGTAAGCAGTTCACACCCATCTGTAAACAATCCTACAAGGCAGATATTATTAATATTATTACTCCCATTTTACACCTGAGGATATGGAGTCACAGAGAAGTCAGACCACTGGGGTGAGTTTACACAGCCAGTGAGTGGCAGAACTAGCACTTGGACCCCAGGCAGCCTGACATCCAGGTGGGCTCTTGGCCCCACAGCCAAACCCCCTAGTTTGCATGGCAGCTTCATCACCTGCCATCCAGGTGGCCTTGCGCAGGTCACTTAACTTCTCTCTGAAATAGTTTCCTCATCTCTAAAATAAGAATAACAACACCTACCTAACAGGATTGTTATGAAGCTCCTCTATCCCTGGCATGGAGTAGACAATAAAATAAGTTACCACTTTTTATTATTACTTTTATTATTTACTGAACAAATATTTATTGAGTACCTACTCTGTGCGCCAGGAATTGTTCTGAGTATTTGGGAAATAACACTGCCCTCAGAGAGTTTCTGTTATAGTATATTACAGTATAATTTGATGTATTACATTCTACTACAAACTCCCAATCCGTTATTTGCACCTTTGAAATCCAAAATGTTCTGAAAACTGAAAGTTAAACTCACTTGGCAGCAAAACCTGACTTGAACTGCTGTGAGATCATCTGTAGACTTATCCCAGTTAGTACGACTGGCCCTGGCTTCGCTGCAAACATATAGGTGAACTTGAAGAGCTCCCCCGGCCCCACTGGAGGTGGTAGTGGCAATCGCCACGTGGACTCTGTAGGGTATTTCTAAGATCCCCAAATCACATGAACCCAAGGCATCTCGTTCCAGGGGTTTTGGATAAGAGAGTGTGGCCCTGTATAATATACGATAATACTAGATCATGCAAGAAAAGCACAGCGTTACATTCTAGTGTAATCCTACGGAGCCAATAGCGCGCTAAATTTGTTCTCTCAATTAGAACGCAAGTCCCCTGAGGGCCCTGACTGTTCTCGCTCAGCCCGTTGTTCCCACTGCAACTCCCCTGCTCCAAGTACCCGGTGAATTCTTGCCAATCATTCCACTCAATTTAATTCAATGCAAGAGCATCCTCCTTGATCCAAGACACTTCAGTTTCCTGTAGGGCTACTTCTTTTGGATAAAAGCATCACCATAGCTATCATTTTCTAACAAACTGAGGCCAGGGCAGACCATAGGAAGGGCTGCCCTTTCCTTTCCTTTCTGGATACCTAGAGGCGATTTTCTGCCTCTTCTCAATATGCTTGGCTGTAAATATCTGAAAAGCTAACTGTTTTAATAATAAAATGCGCAAAATATGTCAGCACATTTTAATGATTTTACTTCCTCCGTAAGGCCTACTCAAAACGTTTTGGCAAGGAATGGAACTATAGTGCTCGCTCAAATGGTAAAGAGCTCTGTTTCCCCTAGATTTCTGCTCAAAGACCACCCCAGGATGCAATGGGACCCCTGGTGCAAGGCATGAGCCAGGCCAGTAAATCCTGTCTCACACGTCAACCACGAGGGCCTCCTTTTGTTTCTGGAGCTGTTTCATCTTGTCAATTGTTTTGAGTTTCACATTAGATTAGGATTCGCTGGCATTGCAGGGGAGATGCCGAAATGCCTCAAGCAAGCTCTTTAAGCCGTAAATAAGAAGAGCAAGGCCTTACTTTGCTTTCACATCTTATATTTTTCAGAGTACTTTCACAGGCATGATTTCAGAACAGTTTTCTATCAGCTTTCCCCTTCCCGCTACCTGCCCCCCTGGGTCAGCCCTGTGCTGCCAGTACCCACGTGGCTATCTTCAGCAATGATTTTGAGGGCCAACTGCACGATTTTACAACCTGATTATTACAAACAGGGGGTGGAGGAGAGGCAGATTTGGTTTTCTGCCAACCCAATGGGCCATCTTTGGATTTTTTGTGGATTTTTTTTGTTGTTATCAGTGCTGAATCTCATAGTGGCAGGTGCCAGAAAAATAATCCTGTGGTTCTAGCATCTGATAGGCATACTCTATGTTTTTTTTTTTAAACTCTCTGTTCCAAAGGCAACACTGCCTGCCTTTCAGAGTCAGGGCTACACCAACAGAATACAGTTTAGCACACGCCGTGCGGCAGCAAACGATCGTGCACAGACAGGCACGGCCTGCGTCTGCGCTGATGATGGATGATGGCAATGCGGCCAGTGAGGAAAGGTGCCCTGCACTGGGCCAGGTACTCAATAATTGCTGATTGATGAATGGTGACAGCTACTAAATACCACTTTCAAAGATAGCCACACTTGAAAATATTATGTAGGTTAATTTAAGCTCCCAGTTAAAATGCCTGGGTTTGAGCTGCAGAAGTCTTTGTCAAGGCAGGCATCCCCAAAATAGTGGGAAGAAATGGGTAAGTAGTAGGTTTCCCTTGCCAAAGGAATAGCACTTACCCAAGAGAGAAAACTAAAGCCATACCCCTATCAGGAATATGAATTATTGTCTGTGCAAAAAGCCACTACTTTTAGTCTATGTTGCCTATGTTTTATACTAGGAGCTGGACCAGCTACATAATTTTCAGTGTCCAGAGCCAAATGAAATGCAGACCCCTTGTTTATAAAATATTAAGAATTTCAAAACTTCGACAGCAGAACGTTAAAACCAAGTACGCAGCCCTTCTCAGCAGAAGACCTGGTGTAACAGCACAGGTCGCAGTCCCATGAAGGTGGCCTTGGGTATGAGTAATGGTTTGTGCATAATGTTACAATTGTCTTTCTTGTTGCCTGTCATCAGTGGGCTTTTAGAAATCCCAGAAAGCTTAACACGTGGGCAGAGCTAATGACCTAAGCCAGGAAAGATGAAGTCAACTGTTACGCTGCCTCAACATAAGACATGTCCCTCCGATTAGAAATGGAAAGTAAGTAGGGCAGCCAAGGGATTCCTAGAAGCTGTAGGCTAAGTGCTGACCTTGATCATCAAGGGAAAAAAATGTGAACAAGCATCAACTTCATGTGGTGGGAAATAAGGTTGTTTCCTACTTATTAACAGAGACTTAGGAAAGAGATGCTAACATTTTGGGGCTCAGGTCTAATGATCCAGGGGACAGACTCCAGGGCACAGCAAGCCTGGAGAACCATTATCAACTACAGAATCAGAAGCTTTCCATTTTAAATTTATTTTGACTTGATTTAACTTTGTTTATAGGCAGGATAAACACGGAATTCCCAAATAAATTTCAGACAAAGGAGAAATAATTTATTGTGGAAGTATGTCCCCAATATTGCATGAGACGTTATTATACTAAAACATCATTTGTTGTTGTTTTGAGATTCAAATTTAGCTGGGAATCCTGTATTTATTTGCTAAATCTGGCAATCTTACTGATAGGTTCTTGATATGTTCTCCCTTTATATTTAGTCAAGTTTCATATGAAAATGTCAACCTCTCTCAGCTGAGCTAGAATTTTAGGGAGGTGACAGTAAAACACCATAGACACAGTGGCCATGGCGATTACAGTGAGCTGCCCAAGCAGAGGATGAAGCTCAAATGAACTAAGCCATGGAGACACCTCTGTGCCCATCCTCACCTGGGCATCTCCCGCAGGTCTCACCCTTTGCTGAGCACTGGAATCACTTAGGGCACTTTAAAAACTTTGATAGCAAGGTCCTGCCCCCAGAAATTCTTATTCAGTGGGTCTGGAATATAGCCTGGGAAGATGGATTTTTAAAAGCTCCCCAAGTAAGAAATAAAACATCAGTGGGTAACTTGATTTGGTTTATCAAGGGAAGTCACTATAAAGCCCCAAATATATATATTTATATGTAGCCCCAAAATACGAAAGAAAGAGTGGATTGCACATTCACATTAATATCGACAAGTGATTCTCTCTCTTTTTCTCTTTCTTTACTTCCTTCCTTCCTTTTTCTCTCTTTCTCTCCCCTCCCTCCCTCCCTCCCTCCCTTCCTTCCTTCCTTCCTTCCTTCCTTCCTTCCTTCCTTCCTTCCTTCCTTCCGCAAAGCTCTAAAAGCACTTAGTCAGTCTTATCCAATACTGGTTCTCAAACCTGGCCACACAATAGAATTACCTGAGGAAGTTAAAAAAGATACTGTTGCCGAGACCCCACGTTCAGATATTCTATTCTTATTTACTTCATCTAGTGTGGTCCCAGGCATAGGTATTTTTAAAATCTCCCCAGGTGATTTTAGTGTGCAGCCTAAGCTGAGGCCCACTTCCCAGAACAATGGTTCTCAAACTTTACTGTGCATCAGAACCACGTGGGAGCTCTTTAAACATGCAGACTTCTGCCCCCTACCACCTAAGGCCTAAGAATATGCACCTTTAACTAGACGATTCCAAGACAGGCCACTCTTGAAGCAAGGCAGCTCAGGCTGTGGGCTCCTCTGACACAGCAGTTCTGCCTCAACCCCGCTGTGCTTTCCTAGAGCCTCACAGAGACATGAGTGTGGGTACACAAGCACCCCATTTGGGTGCTAGAATGGTCACTGATATTATCCTATAGTCTGAACAAGAAAACCAAGGATTCGAGCCAATTCCCCCTGCATCCTCCTCCTCCCACTGTTTCAGACATGTTGGGCCCATTTAGATGTGTGTCTGTGAAACTGACTTGTTTGTTTCAAAATATTAAGAGAGTGCAAATGTTTTAGGTTACATGGATCATTTTTGTAATGCTTGAGCCCTGGCTATAGCTGTATCCGTCACCCAAATAGTGTTCATAGTGTCCATTAGGTTGGTTTATTCCCCCTCTCCTCCTTATTCCCCACACTGTCCCCTGCCCTCGGTTGCTTTCCACTGAGTTTTACTTCCCTCTGTGCACTTGGGTGCTCATCGGTTAGTTCCAATTTAATAGTGAGTACATGTGGTCTTTGTTCATTCTTGAGATACTTCACTTAGGAAGATGGTCTCTAGTTCCATCCAGATGGTTGCAAAAGATATTAATTCATCCTTTTTTATGGCTGAGTAGTACTCCATGGTATACATATTCCACATTTTATTACTCCACTCATGAATTGATGGGCACCTGGGCTGATTCCACATCTTTGCAATTGTGAACTTTTATTGAAGAAGACTGCAGCAAATCACACCAAGGCAAGTAAAAACAGTGAAAGGAAGGGGAAGGCAGGCTCAGGCCCTCTTTATGTTTCTGGAGCTGATTCACCCTGGCAATGATTTGGAATTTTCTATCTTGGTGAAAGACTGGGTGGTACATGTGGGACCCAAGGACATTCATGTGTGTTTACCACACACCAGAATAATGCCTGGTCATGTGACCACAGCTGGGCCTTTGCTGCTTCTACACCTCCCCCAACAGGATCCCTCCACCTGGGTGTCCCTCCCCTCCACCTTGGCTTTTGTATCTCTTCCCGATCCTTGCAGGACCAGCAGAAATGTCGGCTTCCCCAGAAACCCTTCTCTGCATCTCTGCAGCAAGAAATGCCTTCTCTGTTCACTAAATCCACTTGGTATTTATCTTCATCTACCTTGTTACACTTTCCTCGCAAACTTAAAATTCCCTGTGAGAATGTAAACCTCTTGAAGGTGTGTCTCTTATCTCTGAACCTCTTTAAAATGCTCAGCTTCCTTGTGTGGGTGTCAAATGCTTGCGTATTGAATTAAATTGTGATTGTTAATATAGCATCTCAAGCCTCTAATTTATTAAGAATCGATGAGAACCACTGTGCTTCCAGTTAAATGGAGAGAAACAGAGGTAACAAGAGAATACAAGAATATTAAGGTTCATTTAATTCCATGTTCTGACAGTCAAGGTGGAAGGAAAATCCTAACAGTTCTTTGTATTTCTAAAACAACTAGGTTTTCTAGACACAGCAACAAATGCTATTTCTGAATTCTTTGGGGGTTGATTGGGTCTTATCATGAAGAATAATTTATAAATTTTATTTTCTGTGTCAGTGAAAGACCTTTATGCTTGAGCTAAAATATCTTGCCTTTTTTAGAAGTTTATCTTACTTTGAGTCAGGGACCTACACACCTACTCTCCCCTTCACTAAGAAAAGAGGCCTGCGAGACTCTCATAGGTTTACTTGCATCCTGTGGTTCCTGTGCCGACCACCCATTCTGTTTATTATCCATCACGTGGCCCAGGCCCTGAAGTCTCTTCTTTTCCCTTAAAGGAGTAAAGACTTTGGAACCCAAAGGCCCTGTTTGAATTCTGGCTGTGACACTTTTTAAGCTCTATGACCTCTGGTAAGTCACTTAGTATCTTGGGCCTCAGTTTCCTTCTCTGAATGAGAATAATGGTATAGTAGCAGGAGCTCATAGGAGTGCTGTGAGGTTTGCAGGAGTTGGCACATGAAAACATTTAAAGTACTGCCAGGTGTGAGGTAAGTGCCTCGCCTGGGTAACTGCCAATATACCACGGCTCTAGAAAACTAGATTTTGTTTTTCTTATTGGGCAGTGAATATTCTCTCTCTTCTCTCTCTCCCCCACCCCATAGCAGTTAGACATGTATATAAAATAGCCTATAAACATTAAAACAAGGATTAGGAAAAAAATTAGCAAAGCAATGCTAGCAAGGGTGCCCACAGATAGGCATTCTTACATATTTTCGATGTGACTATAAACTGGACAGTATTTCTGGAAAGTAAGCTGGCAATATGTTATAAGGGTCTTAATATTAAAGCTTTGTGACATAGAAATGTTATGTCTGGAAATCAATCCTAAGGGAAAAAAGCCAGAGATATGGACAAAGATTTATATACAAAGATGCCCATTACGGTGTTACTTTTAACAATGAACTTGGACATTACTTAAATGTCTAATACTAGGAAATTATTAAATGCATATGGTTTATTGATAGGATGAAATATTATGGAGCCATGAAAAATTTTATTTATAAGAAGTGTTAATTCCATGAAGAAATCCTTGTAATATACTCTCCAGTCCATATAATAGGAAATAAAAATTATTTGTATACAATATTATTCAACAATGGAACAGTTATAGGCATAGAAAAGTATTAGGAAAAATTAAGAAAATATTTCTGGATGGCAGGATTATATGAAATTTTTCCTTCTTTCTTTATAATTTATATATTTGTTTAAAAAACACAATACCAGTATAGTTTTAAAAATCACACAGGGGTGGAGAACCTGCGACCTTGGGTCATGGGATTCTTGAATGTGGCCTTTTGACTGAACAAATCCAAAGGGATTCATTCTGCAAACTTTGGATTTGGTCGAGGGGCCGCACTTTGGCATCTGGAGGGCCACATGTGGCTTTGAGGCCGCAGGTTCCCCACCCTAAGGCGTTCGATAAAGCATGATAAGGAGACAGAGAACAACAAGGAGCCCCAACCTGTGCCAGGTTCTAAGAGCTACTTATTAGTGGATTGTTGCTAGCACACTTGTAACCAACAGAGCTACAGTAAATGTTCACAGAGGCCCCACGAAACCCTGCCTGGGTTAAAATGAGATGAGATGGTGCATGACGTTCCGTGTACAGGAAACTATACACCGGAGTGTGAGGGGAACCGGGACTGGCGAGGATTCCTGGCAAGGCTCGCACCCGAGGTGTGTACTGGGAGAGGTGGAGTAAAAGCACAGAGCATGTCCTGGCTCCTGGCCTGCTGCTATGGCCAGTGCCACTGTGAGGTTTCCACATTTAGCATAACTCTACATGAATGCCATGGTGTCCTAAAGCTAACTGCCGGCCAGCTAGGTGGGGTGTCCACTGTAGGGTGGTCGGGTGGCTGTTCCCTAAACCACGCCTACTCTGGAGCAGTAACAGCCACAGGGAAGCCTTGCCCCGGATGTTTTTGATGGCGTATTCCCAGGAATTACTAGTGCTTTCCCCTCATTGATGGATGAGAAACAAAACACTCTCAAATCCAGTAAGGGGGAAACGTATCTTTGCCATCTCTTGTGGAAAGGCAGCAGCTAGCCAGGAGTTCTCAATATAGAAGAAAAATAGAGGGAGAGGGCTTAGTGGACAGAATTAAACTACCCCATCCATCAAAGACAAAAAGAGCATCATAAATCCCTGAACAATCCCAGAAGGCATCTGATGGACCCCGCCATCTGTCTTGGCATGTCAGAAAGGAGCATGTGCAGGTTTCTCACTGCTTCTTCTCATACACTGCCCAGAGCCCTGAGCTACCTCGCATGCAAATGGGTGGAACAGCACCTCTCATGAGGCCAATAGAAAGAATACTTAAAAAACTAGACCCTGAGAAGACCTGGAGAGCAAAATAATTGATTCACTCATTTTATTGAGAGAAATAAAGCTATTCTAAACTGTTGTATAGAATCCTTTAGGGCAGAAACCATATCTGGGAGTCCATGGAATGGATATTAGATATACTTTGTTTGACTATTACTTTGTTTTAAAAAATCTTTACATGACCTGCCAACAATTTAAAATTAGGAAATTTTATATGAAAATAAATTTCTGACTTCTCTTTAAAAAATAATGTTACAAACAATCCTGTAGAATGGTCCACATTCTATCAGCAAAAACTAAGAAGTGACCCTCTCTTTAGACAAGGCATGAAATGTCCCTTTTGACACAGTCCCCAAGGGCCTACTTCACTAATTTATATATTTGCCTACCCCTATAATGGGCTTTCAGTTTGTAATCCATGAATCCCAGATCACACAAGGAAATATAATAACTAAATAAACTCTTCTCCAGCTTGTTGGAGGGATTTATAGACATTTTCTTTCTTCCCTTTCTTTGAACTGTACTAGTCAAAGAAATTCAACCAATGAAAAAATTTCAATTTTTTTAAAAGAAAAAAACTCATGTTCAGTTAGAGACACATGGCAGACAATTCTATGTTTGTTGTTGTTGTTGTTGTACCAATGAGACCATTTGAGTTCTCTTATTCATTGATAAGAGAATTCATCTGTTTGGGGTCGGGGGTGGAATGTAGGAGGTTTGTCTTATTATCTAGAAAATCTTCACCTGAATGCTGAATCTCCCTAAAGACAAGCAGAATTAGGGAGAAGCAGCATATCTATGGAAATGCAAAATTTCCCTGTCATGAGAATAAATCCTAAAAGATAAATTTTTAGCTTCAACATATAATGAAGTTATAGCTCTTTGACAAATGATGTTCTGTGTTGTCATGACAACTGGGCCTGCTAGAGGTGTGCATAAAGAGGCCTGCCCATAAATCAGAATGTTTTAGGAAGGGGTTAAAACAAACATTTCTAGACTATTCCCCAGATATAGTGCCAAAAATGTAATTATAGACATTTGTATCAGTCTGCCATAAAGCATGACAGCTCCAATTTTACGAAATGTTAATTTAAAAAATCTATTAAATCCATGTCCCTCTGAGAGAAATTAATATCACACCTAAGGTTGTGAGTCAATGCAACTCAATGGCTGTGAAAATTGGAATGGCAAAGTCAGAAAGGCAGGCTTAAAAGCAGGTTCTGATCTATAAGTTGTTTAGTTAAGGGTTTGGGGCAAATTCTGACTCTCTAGAGAAGAAATGCTGAGGGGAAAAGGACAATGCTCAGAGCCTTTCTAGAAGCTTGAGTGAACACAAAAGAGTAATCAAAGATTTGGAAAGGAAAAGCTGATAGACTGAGGTTAGCTCACCTGAAAAGACAGAGATGAAGCATCTAAGAACCATTAAATCCAAGAGGACAAAGGCAGCAAGCAGTGAGCATTAGCAGCTTTCACGAGGTCAGGAAAAATGAGAATTCACTTAAAATCAGACATCAGGAAGATGTTTCTTAAGGTAAAGGTCACGAGGTCCCACCCCAGGGGTTACAAATCGGCAGCCCTACAGGCCAAATCGAGTCAAGAGACAAGTTTTGTCTGGCCCGCACAGTGTTCTTTTAAAAATGTACATTGTTTGCCAACATTTAAAAATCTGGCTTCTTCTCTTTAAAAAGCAGATGATGTGGCAGCAACAGGCCTGGATTCCCGAGTGGCAGCTGGAGCTGGGGTGAGCTCAAAGAGCACAAGCTCTGTGAAGACAGGACTTTGCCTCGCCCAGCCTGCGGGCCCCGCACTTGGCACAGTTCAAACACACGGTTGAATGAAGGAATGTGCGGGATCTGCTCTCTTTAAATAAGACAAACAGCCTCCCTCCTCCCAGACTGTTACCTGCCTGGCCCTTGAAGGCATTTTTGTTAGCTGCTGTGCTTTGTGTTGTGAGTTTTTCTGTAGTTGGGTCACTCCATGCTGCCCCTTGATATGAATTTCCATGGCACCCACTCTGATGACCACCTATGTGGGCCACTAAAGTGGATGGCAATGCATCAATATTCTTTAAGGATTTTTGAGATGAGTCTAAAATAGTAGGTTCCTTTAAAGTTTGGTGTCATTGTTCACCCTGAGCACAGGACATAATATAAAAGGACTTTGCCATAGCCCCTTCCGATCCTTGGAACAAAGTGAGTACTTGTGATGGGCTTCATATCTGGTCGCTTCTTTACTCATTCAGCAAACACTGAACTTCTAAGTGCTCTTATGACTAAGGGCCACATGAGATGTTTCTTTCACCTTGATGTCCAGAGATTTAAATTGTTATTACATAAATTAATGAGTGGTGGGAACAGCTATAGACAGTAACTATATTATGAAGCTACTATGTACCAGATACATACATTCTTAACTTATTCTCATAACCTATGTGGCAGAATTAGTATCCTTATCTTACAGAAAAGAAAACTGAGACTTAGATAGGTTAAGGAATAGGTCCAGAGTGTGGGCCAAACAGGGCCTGGAATTCAGATGTACTTGGCACCTACACCAGGTACATTCCACAGTGCTGGCAACCTCTCAGCTAAGCTCTATTCTCAGTATAGTGGATTGAACAGTGGCCTGCAAAAAGGTTATGTCCAATCCTAACCTCTGGAACCTGTGGGAGGATCTTATTTGGAAAAAGAGGATCTTTGCTAACATAATTAAGGAACTTGGGATAAAATCAACCTGGATTTAGGATGGGCCCTAAATCTAATGACAATTTCACAAGAGGAGGAGAGGACACAGAGACACATGGAGAAGCTGGGATGAAGCCAGAGGCAGAGATTGGCGTGACACATCTACTAGCCAAAGAATGCCAAGAGTCGCCAGCAGCCGCCACAAGCTGAGAGACCCTCAGACCCTCCAGGAGGAATCAACCCTGCCAACACCTCAATTGCGGACTTCTGGACTCCACAGCTATGGCAGAATAAATTTCTGTTGTTTTAAACCATCAAGTTTGTAGTAGGTTGTCATGGCAGCCCTAGGCAACTACTATATGAAGATATTTCTGGTCCACATACTAAAGAAGTTCCCCAGAAAACGTTGCTTGTGCTGTTCACAGGGAGGATTCAGCTTCATTCAGGACCCTAAAACTCTACTGATCTTCCTTACTTCAGAAGTTCCCTATTTCTCGTCAAGCCTTTCGGCCTGAGGTCCCACAGAGCCTTGCTCACATTCTGAAATCCCAACAAAAGTAAACTCAGCTGAGAATCACATTCTTCATGTGTTGCTTTGGAAATGCAGTGCATACCTCTGACGGGAATGGCACGTGGTCCAGGGCTTTGGAGCCTTCGTTTAATGTGGTAACAGAGGACCCAGGCTCTTCTCGCCGGATGAAAAATACAGCACGATACCAACGTGGGAGTGTAGGAAAGAAGGCGTCATTCTGTGTGGGGAATTCTGTGGCAGCTTCTAGGAGGTGGGTGGGAACCGACTAGAGCCTTGAAAGGTGGATAACCATCCTGACGAGTCCTGACAATCACTGTTACGGCCATCGCCACCATTTACTGGGCACCTACAACGTGTCCCCTGTTGCCTGAACGACCTGCCAGACATTTTCTTATTTAACTCTCCCAGTCACCCCAGAAAGCCGAAATCTGCCACCCTTGTTTTCCTGAGGAGGAACCTGAGACTTGGAGAGTTAAGTGCTAAGTCCAAGGTCAACGAATCAGTCAGTGCCAGGACCCTGACAGATGAATGTCCAGGGTGGTAGAAGGAAGAGGGTCAGATTGGTGGAGAGGGTGGCCTAGGGAAGGGGGCCAGAGCCCCCTGGTTGATGGGCTAAAGCAAAAGTGTCCTGAACTTGCAATACTCTTTGGAGGAGCTTGGACATGATCTACTTCACTGTGCCAGTTGCCAAAGGTGTATGAGCAGCTCATCTGCGATTTGGGAAGATAAGGTGGGACTCGGTGGGCGGAGGCCAGCTCGCCCCCTCAACTACGGAGGGCCTGGAGGAAGGCAGAGGCAGCGCGGGTGCAAAAAATGGGACAGGAAGACCTGGCTTGATTTGGAGACGGCGCTTGAGAGGTGATGGAGAGGAAGCTGTCCCTGGCCAACCCAGAGAGCCGGGAGGACGAGCAAGCTGTTAACTGCAGCAGAGGGCACGGGGCAAGCGCTGTCTGGACAGATGTAATGAATCCAGTTAAAAAAAAGAATCTGATCTTGTTGCCTCTGGGACCGGCAGAGTCCAGAGATGTCTGGTTGGCAGATGGTGCTGTGGCTTCTGCCTGCACTCCGCACTCCTGATGGGTTTCCTTGAAGGGAAATTGGTGGGATTTTAGAGGGTATATCTTCAAATTAAATACACGCATACTTCAAATTTCTCCGGGGAAGTAGCATCCATACTGTGGTGCTATGTATGATATAAGGTGCGGATGCCACAGGCCTGTTTCCCCGCAAGGCCGCCTCCCCAGCAGCAGGGCAGGTGTGTCTCACAGGCCCAGGCCTCGGCACTGGGGCAAAGGGCACCCAGCACTGCCCGCCTCTCAGGTGTGAAACTGCCAAACGCAGCGAGAACAAACTAGACGTGGGAGCCGTCTCAGGCTCTCTAGGGGCCCGATCGATGCTGTCTAGAGTGATGCCGGCCCAGAGCCCCTTGCTAGTTCCTGCTGGGCTGCCTCTGCCTCCTCCGAGTGGCCGTGCCATCCTCTCTCCATGCAGTCCTGGAGGAAAAGAGGAGCTAGTCGCCTGGGGTCGTCACACCAAGCTCTAGGGTCTAAGATTATCTGAATTCTGCATTTTGATCTCAGTAAGAAGCAGGTGGAATGAGTGTCCACGAGCACTGGACATGGGGTCAAAAGATCAGGGTTTGAATTCTGGCTCAGCCCGCGGACTTGGGAAAGTCACAGATCTCTGCTCGTGAGCTGTGCAGTGGTAGGTGGGGGGCGGGGCGCTCAGAACCACTGTAATTGCCATTGTGTGCCCTGCGAGTGGCAACCGTGACACCTGTGTCCCTTTTCTGGAGGCGTGCCCTTGAGCTACCAGAGTCCACTTTTGCCTGTTGCAACCCTCAGCCAATGGCTGGCAGGTGCACGCAAGTGAGAGGCAAGCTCCCTAATCTCAGGGTGGGACAACTCTGAGAGGCACTTTAAAGGATCAGGCCAGAGCCACTTCCCGAAGCTTGTCTCAAATTGTACTTCTGTCTGGCTCCCCCTGTCTGTCCTGATTCCCCCATTCCCCTCCCAGTCACACCCTTAATAAATCACTTGCCCGTGAATCCTCATCTCAGTGCCTGCGTCCAGGGAGCCTGACTTAAGACAAGTATCTACTAGAGGCCGCTGCAAAGGAACCTTGTCTGAAAGCTACGGGAAGGATGTCCAGCAGGAGAGTCACAAAAGGCAAAATCTGACATAAAGACATGTTATGCTTGGCTCACAGGGGCTTTAAAAAATGTGAAGGGCCTTGCCAACATTTCGAAACTGGGAAATTTCACACAAAACCCCAGATCTCCTCTTGTCTTAAAAAATCAGAAGATTTGGCTACCCTGAACCTGCATTCCTACATGGCAACATGGGCCAGGCTGGGGACAGCTCTGTCCCGTGCACGGGGGCATTCCCCACAAGCCCACCTACCCAGGCACATGACCGTCCAGTGTCTGTGGTCATTTGAGTCAGCAACTTATGGTTCCGCAGTTAGAAAGTACTGAATAAAGTTTGTTGAATCTGAACAAGGCATCATTTTTCTTGAAAACAATTCAACTCCAGGGCTCCTGGGAACAGGGGTGAATAATTGTGCAAGAGGACGCATTGCTCTGTTGCACTCCAGCTCTTTCCTCATGCCTGGCAAGGTATTGATGTACACTTCCATAAACACTCTGCTGAAAGAATATGAATCAATAATGAGAGCTGCCATGATAGGAAATCTGTTTGACGGGGAACATAAAATGAAATGAAATAAAATCACTTGTGGTTTTAGTATGTAGGCAAGAAAAACAAAAACAGGTCTTAGTTTCAGATGTTGTTTTATGTTGCCATAAATAAAAGGATGGCTACAGCTCAAAAATGACATTTTAAGCATTTCAAAATGTTGATTTGCCCAGTCTATGCACTTTTTTTTTCTTAAGAATGAGTATAGCTGAAGCCCTTTTAACCAATGCAACTGGCAGTAGGCCATTTAGGGAAGCAGGGGCACCCTCGAACACTCAGCCCGGCTGCTCAGCCCGCAGTGTTCGGGGTGCCGTGCAGGTTGGTCATTATGTCCTACCGAGAGATGGCGAGCAGTGGTTAGCAAGTACATCCGTTAAGTGGGGCTCAGATAAGACAGTGCCTATTGTTTGAGAGCACAAGAATGCACCTCAAAGAACTTTAACAGGGAATGTAATTGACCAGGGGCATCAGATGCTGTGTTCTGAAATCCAAAGGCTCATTTGCAGAGGCTGAGCTCCCTGTGTCCTGCTCCAGCACCAATGACTAAGAGTGATAGGAATACAACAGCAGACCCATCCTGGGAGATGAGGAACTCTTCCGATGGCCAAGTTTGGCTCAAAGACTCCCCAGAAGCCTTGCCAGCACTTCCTTGGAGTGAATGGCAGTCTAGGGTGCTTGACCTAACCCTCCCTCCCTCTCTCATTCACTCAAGGTCCTGCTTACACTGTAGTCTGATGCTCCTGCAACCTCTCAGACACCGCATTCTCTCTCACCCAAGAGTTTCTCCTGCTAAAAATACTTGCAACTTCAATCGCATCTTGGTGTCTGCTTCTGAGAGGATACAGTCTGCATTTGAAAATTCCCACTGCCTGTATTCAGCAAAACCTGTCTACTCTACCCAATAAATGGAGGCTCCCAATTTCTGTGCAATTACATGAATCTAAAGAAGAAAGCTCTCACAAAGAAAGCGTAAGATGACTGGGCTTTGAGGATTTGAATATGAAGTCAAGAGGAAAAGAAAAAGAAAGGGCAGGGGGAAGGGGGAAGGGAAAAGAAGAAGGAGACAACTTCTCAGTGGTTCCTCCATTTGGACAATGCTCTACTAAGAATATGGGCACGGGCCTGGTGCGGTGGCTCACGCCTGTAATCCTAGCACTCTGGGAGGCCAAGGCGGGCCAATCGCTCAAGGCCAGGAGTTCGAAACCAGCCTGAGCAAGAGTGAGACCCTGTCTCTACTAAAAACAGAAAGAAATTTAATTGGCCAACTAAAAATATATAGAAAAAATTAGCCGGGCATGGTGGTGCATGTCTGTAATCCCAGCTACTTGGGAAGGTGAGGCAGGAGGATTGCTTGAGCCCAGCAGTTTGAGGTTGCCATGAGCTAGGCTGATGCCATGGCACTCTAGGCCAGGCAACAGAGTGAGACTCTATCTCAAAAAAAAAAAGAAGAATATGGGCATGGAGTTCCTTTGAAGCACAACCTATTCACGCCACTAGGAAAAATTCTCTGGGGCTTTCTGCATTATATGTCTTGCTCCAGAATCCCAGCTGTCAAATTGCCATGTGGGGAGGGGATTGATTGCCCCTTAGGGAGCTGCTGGCCAAGAAGTCCTCTGTGGTCACAATGACCACACTTTCTCTACATCCAAAGCCTTAACATTTCTGGATTTTTACTTTGTTGAAAGGCAGAAAAAGGGAAGCACACCGCCTGTATGAAATACATGACGTGTACGTCATAACCAAGAAGGAACACAATAATTCACACACAATATCTCTCTCTCTCTCTCTCTCTCTCTCTCTCTCTCCCCTCTCATTCTCACTCTGCTAAGAAGGTTAACATTACAAGTAAACTTTCAGGCTGCTTATTTCATAATTCACAGCAAAATAGAAAAAGGAGACAAAATCAGCAGCATCGTTTATAAACCCTGGAAAATGGAAGTTTCCAAGCTGTCATAAATAAGGATGGGAGCATTTGCCAAGTCAGAAATTTTGCCAAATTTGAAATCCACTCAATCCTTACATCTTGGAGCTCAGAAGAGAACACCAACCTTTTGGGATTTGTAATCATTTCTTCTCAGCAAAATTTCTTGCTATTTATAATGAAGTAAAAACAAAGCACAGAAAATACAACATGGAAAGTTTTTTAAAAGGAGCTAGGAGTGTTACAGCACAGTGAGCACTGGGGAGATGATAATGAGATAAAAGGTATTTGTACTGGGATTAAATTCCCATTTAATCAAAGAAGGCTGCAAGTATGAAATACTCCTACTCCATGGATATCTATGTGTGTGTGAGAATTATGTGCTCTTTCCTTGTTGAGCTTCTCTCCCTCTCTCTCTCACATACACACACACACAAATCTCTTTCCTAAGCACATTCCATCCAACCAATTTAAAATTTTTAATGTGTAAAAATTAAAGAAAGGGAAAAGCATATTATTTATGGTGTTTGTGTTGGGTAGAAAGAGAACTCGAGAAAAAGGGGAGGAAATGATTTAAAAAAAATAAAATGAAAGGGAAAGAAAAAAGAAAATAGGTAACAAGGGCAGGGATACTCTTGTTTACACCAGGTCAAGAAAAAATGCAGCCACCAAAATGAAGAGCGGCCGTCTGTCTAATGGCAGTTCAGAACTTGCCACCATGGAGACACCAAGGGGCAAAGGACAATCACTCGCCTCAGAGAAGCAGAGCCAGAAGCAGGGATTTTATAGGCAGATGAATCTGGTTTGTGCGCCCGTGGACAAGTTACCTAACTTCCTAAGCCGTTGCTCTCTCATGTGTAGAGGCAGCAATAGTGCCAGCACAGCCCATGAGGCCAAAGATGGCAGCTGCTTGGTTCACTGAGATATCGCCCCGTGCCTACCTACCTGCCCGACATGCACAGTTGACCCTTGAACAGCACGGGTTTGAGCTGCATGGGTTCACTTAGATGCAGATTTTTTTCAACAAATATATTGGACAAATTTTTGGAGATTTGCAATAAAAAACTCACAGATGAACCGTGTAGCCTAGAAAAGGTTGAAAAAATTAAGAAAAAGTAAGGTATGTCATGAATGCATAAGATATATGTAGATATTAGTTTATGTGTTAATCAACTGTTTATGTTATCCGTAAGGCTTCTAGTCGACAGGAGGCTATTAGTAGTTAAATTTGGGGAAGTCAAAAGTTATACTCTGATTTTCAACTATGCATTGGGGTTGTTGGGGGTTGGTGTCCCTAACCCTACATTATTCAAGGGTCAACTGTAATTGACACCTAATAAATATTTACCAGGTTTTGAATAGATTTGATATAAGATAAATGCGATAATACATTAAAGAATCTAATACATGTCTCAGTTGGGGTCTTGTCAAGGAAAAAAATCTCACCCAAGATGGTTTAAATGCAGAGATGTATTGTAGGGACTACACACAGACAGATGTGGGCAGGTTAAAGGGGCAAATAGGAAGTGACGCACTCAGGGACTGACAGCAGTGGGAAGCCCTCACCACCTCTAGGGATGGAGGGACAAGTAAGGACAGCTGCCTTACTTAGTAATAGCCGGAGCCACATGGGCGGTGCCACCCGCAAGACCACGGGGGTGGGGTGGGGGGGCTGAGCCCTGTGAGGCTGGCGCCTCCCTGGCAGAACAGCAGATATACCTACCCTGAGCGCCTCCTCCGGGCACACCTGCCTGTGCACTCCACTGGTCAGACACCGGGCACAGAATTCAACCGGGCAGACAATTCAGCAGTGTTGAGGGCAGGGTGACAGCGAGGTAGTCAACCTCCCCAAGATCTGGGAGCCCAAAGTAAGTGCCAAGAGGAAAATCTGCCCAGAGAATAATCTTGGAAAAGCCTGAAGCACCCTCAGAGGCCGTGTCCCAGGTCATGTAAAAACCCAGAACTCCTCAGAAAAGGTAAAACAGTCCTGGCGACCCGTCCTGACCAAGGGGCTTTTGGTGAGACTGCATGCATTTACCCAAGGCTGATTTATAATCCTTAAAGCAAACAGCCGTGGCCTACATTTTTACTTAGTAATTCAACAAGACTGATTACAACATGGTGAGAATTATTAAAAAGAGATATAAGGGTGGCAAATAAACACAAAAGAGGTTTCTCCTTTCCTCCTTGGCAAGAGAATAAAAACTATAAAGGAGAGAGAGAGAGAGAGAATTTACTGTTCGTTAATTTATGGGCAGGCAGAGATTTTAATTCAGTAAACACAGGCT
The DNA here is from genome assembly GCA_963574435.1 of Cheirogaleus major. Lineage (NCBI taxonomy): Eukaryota > Metazoa > Chordata > Mammalia > Primates > Cheirogaleidae > Cheirogaleus > Cheirogaleus major. Next base: position 979 of record CAUYPO010053358.1, on the reverse strand, counting down.
CTGGGGGCTTGTAGCCTGTGCGATGGGACTTGACCAAATGACTGGAAAATTAGAGTGTGCCCTTGGCAGTCTCTTCCCATCACTGGGCTGCCAGACGGGACATTCGAGGACAGGAGCATCGACGTGACCGAGCTGCTCTGATGCTGCTCTGCCTCTGGGTGTTTGAAAGGCAAGGCACTGCGTGGGCATTTTCCGCCACCTGGTTCCGATGTCTGGATCCCTTCGTGGAGGTGGCAGGATGTGTCCTCAAACACCCCTTCCCACCTCGCCCCCTGCACCCCCACTGAGGTGGTTTCCCTCAAGATCACCCACAGGAAAGCGGGGACTACTCCAAAGGAATGAGAAGTACTAAAGTTCAAGAGCGATGAGGAAATTCACATGAGGACAATCAAAAAACGACAAAGCTATCTTCAGTTACAACGGACAAAGCAAACATGCGCTGGGTTTTCATGTGCTAATTAGCACTGAATACATACCTGATGCAACTTCTCCGTTTCATAAGGTAAAATTTAAAAAGCATGTGCCAATTTCACTGCCATGCTGCGTACTTGCAAGTCAAGATCTGCAAGGGATTTGTTAGTGACACAAACACCTGAGAGAGCATACTGGGACCAGAGGGTACCACCCCAGTGACCTAAGTCAATCTTCCAGTTCTACTTTGCCACAATAATCTCTGTTCAACTGGTAGGAGTGACCACTGAGCACTTGCACGACCCCGAGAGTGACTGCCTCCTTACCCGTTGTGCCCTAGGCACCTGGCTGGCCTCGCCTTGGTTCCTGGCTGGCTTAAGAGTCCAGTTCACATCAGTGAGTTCTTAAGAGCACCTGCTCTAGGGCTGGGCGTGGTGGCTCACGCCTGTAATCCTAGCACTCTGGGAGGCCGAGGCGGGCGGATTGCTCAAGGTCAGGAGTTCGAAACCAGCCTGAGCGAGACCCCGTCTCTACTAAAAATAGAAAGAAATTAATTGGCCAACTAAAA
>CAUYPO010053355.1:0-13102 GCA_963574435.1 Cheirogaleus major | reverse complement strand
GTTGCTGTGAGCTAGGCTGACGCCACGGCACTCTAGCTGGGGCAACAGAGTGAGACTCTGTCTCAAAAAAAAAAAAAAACATGTGTAAAATATCCTATCACTGGGGTCCTAACTTTGAACAACACAACCAATACAGTACATAACTAAAGGGATGTTTAACCCATTCAGCAGAATGGCCTCAGCCACTGCAGAAGCACGGGACAAGGGGATACACAGTGCTCTGGGCCCTTACTGAGTTCTCTTCAGCCAGACTTCCTCCTTCTATGTTGTAGTTCTAAGATTTTATTTTTTTGAGTGTTCATTACTTAAAGTTCAAACTATCAATCTGAATTATTTCCTAATTTGTAACACCACCATTGCTATGTCACAGAATAATCTCTTCATGTTCAGAATATCAGAAGCCCAAAATTCTTCTTGGTTTTCAACCAGTATTTCCTGTCACCCTCTCCTTTAAAACCTAAATCAAGTTTCAAGAAACAAGAAATAAGTAAAAAAAAAAATTCATTTATGAGACATACTTGAGACACTGGAGCTTGCCCACTGGATGGAGCCAAAGGCATATTTGTTACATTCATTCCCTGTGATGAGAACTGAGCCTGGGGAAGGAACTGGCTCTGGTTGGGAGGCTGCTGCATACGAGGCCCATAGTTCATAGGCTGCAAAAAACCACAAAGCACCAAACTGCCGCATTAGTTATTCTACTACACCACTCTGGGCCTACTGTCAGGCTTATTGAGCAGAGAAAGGCCAGACACAAGGGAATAAGTGAAGTAGGAGGGGAACAGAAAGTGGTAGAACAACTTACTCTCATGCTAAGATAATAGGAACAGCCTCACAGTTTACCTCAGCCTACTCTCAAAAAATAACAAGAGGATAGGGACAAATGCACATTCTAGACAAATATGCCTAGAACTCTGACAAGGAAGAGAGGTTAACTGTTTCTCTGCATACTCTAAGTGAGGAGAGTGAATCAGGATTTCACAAGCTTATGTCAGTGCTGCTGTAAGAACACAAACTCTAAGACTTCATACTGGAAAAAAAAGAGTACCAAAGGCCAAAAATTATAAGCTAATAAGAACATTTGTCTTACAGATTAAAATGAAGAATAGGAATCATTGTTAAACATGGCAGATTTGAGTAATGCTAAAGAACCTCCAAAAGGCTCAAAAATTGGAAGCACCAGCTAATTTTAAAGGACAGGGGTGGGTTGAGGCCAATGTGGAGGGCTGGAGGGCTGGATGGTTGGTTAACAGTTTGCATAAGGCGGTACCAGTGTGGTACCTCTCATGGGAGGGAAATTCTGCCTAAGGAGTGGCAAGATGCTCATTCTCTCTTCCCCAGTCTCTAAACCAGGCAACTGCCCCTTAACCACCCTTGCAAAAGTCCATCTGTCCCCTGGGGAGAGGAAGACAGGCATCAGGGAAGAGATATGACTGTGAAAAAGTGGTAGGCTACTAAACATTGGGACTCCAGGGACAGTGCACCGGCTGCTTTTTGTCAGCTTTCTAGTAGAACTAAATATAACAGAATTGCAGTATAAGAACAAGGACTTACAGCTTGTTTAAATAAGCGTGAGAATTTTTGCTTGTAAAGTAAAAGCAAATAAGCAAAAAGGACTTCCAAAATGTCAGGTCCAAAGAGATTACCCAAAGAAGTAAAACTAACCGGGTTGAGAGCTCCGGGCTGAGCCAACTGTCCATGGTGCTGAAGAGGAGAGGTTTGCCGGGTTCCAAGAGGGGGCTGGGGCATATTCATCTGGCCAAATTGATTTAAACCTATAATTCATGCAAAATATTAGATCTGAATACCACTGTAAAATTAGAGAATAACCTGTTTCATTTACAGCAGCTGTAGATAGGCATTAACTAACATATGATTTCTGAACTAAATTTTACAACCTACAGTAATAAATGATGGCTCATTTAATGTCATCTGCTCCTTGACCCGACAGTTAACCTGCTCTTTACTCTCCCTTCCTCCATGGGCTACAACTCCAAGAAGTTTTCTAATTTCTCGAACAGATAATTATAATACTTGCTGATGGCCTAACACAGGAATTGAGGAAGCAAATACCATCTTTATTACACCATGGACTCTGTTAAAAATGACCATGAATTTCTTTTACAATTTACCAGGTTGTGGAGTTATGCGAGGCATCATCTGGTTTGGCACACTGCCACGGATCATTGTTGGGTCAGGCAGAGGACCATCTAGAGCAAAAAAAGAGAAATGGTCAAAGAAATATCTTTGTATCGGTTGCCCCTTACCTTAAATAACCCACAAAATATCTTTAGTAATTATTTTGAAGAATTCAGTCTGAATCTCAAAAGAATAAATGCTCTGAGCGAGACAGGAACCTGAAGAAATGTTACTTCTGGAATGGAAAAAATGCCTCCAAATGGTTTTAGCCCTATTCCTTTATTAACCAGGATGCTTTCAATGTTTACATTAAAGTCATATACAAGATTTTCAAAAAAACAAAGATACTGCAGCATTTAACATGCTAAAGTCTGAACCTTTTGGTTGGTGTGTAACAGACTACGTCTACAAATAGTCACTATGGATTTTGTGCAGTGGTCACCAAATTTGATTGGGTACTCCAATAAGACATGCTTTTATGCACACAAGCCCACCGCCCACAAGCCCACACTGATTTTAAATAATATGCATATTAAAAAAAATATATATCATGTACCTCTTTAAAAAATACAAAAATAAAACATTTAAAAATGCGATTAAAAAAGTTCTAATGTTTTCTTTCTGGATTATCTGCACAGTATCTGCACAGTGCATGGTGCACAGGGCAAACAGTATTTCTACAGCATCCAGGAAAAAGGGATGCCTATAGTGACCGGGCTGACCCCTGGCCTCCCCCTCCCAAGGGCTGCACACTCAAGCCTTAGGCACACGTGTGGGAAACCCTGCTCTAGGGAGATACCACTTCAGACAACTCTCAAACTTTAGTAAATGGGCAAAAGTGACAGAAGAAATGCTGAACATGTATTCATATAACCCCTTTATCTACAACTCTCCAAGATTAATAAAGGTATACATGTAATCCATGTTCATTATATGAAAATTAGAAAACGTAAAGCAAAAATGAATCATGATTCAATAAATGACTCAGCAATAAACCTCCATGAATAGTTTTAATTTCCTTCCACATATATGTATTCACACATACTTTAATAGAAAACAATGCTTTCACTCTAATATATGAGGAACTTTTTTCTCCTGTCAACAACATAGATAGGTGTTGCAAACTAAGTGGCAGCAAGAGCCAAGCAGTTAGTATCAAGTGAAATTGTCATAGATACCCCCCCCCACCCCGAGGGAGTGGATGAGGACTGGGTGAAGCGGAGAGAAAGCACAACTCTTCTAAGAGCCAGCCACTACTCTAGCTGTAGACAACGTGTCCTTGTGGAACAGAGGGTCAAATCTGCTAGATCCTTCCATTTTTTAAAAGAAGGCAGAAATATTGACTTTTATGCAAAATCTTATTTTCAAAGAAGGCTAATCAAATGAAAATCAAAATAAAAACATAATCCTACTGCTCACATATGCCCCAAGCACTTTCATTTACAACTATGATATATGATAGTTTTTACTGACTGCAAGATATGAATGTATTATAGTATCTATTCTTGGTCCATGGGGCATCTCTTAAATTGTCATTATAAGGAAATTTAATTAACATTTGAAGGAACATTTTGATAATATTTTAAGATAAATATTTAGCGGCAAAGAAAATGTATACACACAAAATGTACACCATTCACATTTAAGTAAAAATTCCTTTAATGCAAACTATAAACATAGATCAAACAATCAAAACCCCTTTAAAACGCAACACAAAGTATCAAGGAATCATACCACCACATAAGAAACCAATGTTAATGGGTTAGTATTTATTTCTTCCAGAACCTTTTTCTGGGCATACACCATACCTCAAAAAAAATAAGACTGTAATACATATACTTGTCTGTCATCAGTTTTTCCTTAAAGGTAGTATTGTTTAACAAAAAATTAAGAGGGAAAAGAACCAGTTATGTCAACACCATTAACAATTTGGCTTGTCTTTCTCAGGCTGCACATATACGTTACTTATATTCACCCATTATGTGCATCTTTCTAGGCCAATACATAGACCTACTGTAGCCACTCTCTGATTATGTAATGAATGCAACTTCTTTGGGAGAAAAAAAAATTCAGACTCTATAGAAATATGAAGATGAGAAATTTTCAATTCTCCCATAATCCTTTCTTTTACCCATAATTTTCTCATACAAATATAAAAGATACAAACGAATTTAATGTATCACAGGTATTTACCAATATAGTATCAGGGCATTCTTAGGATGTTTCTAGTGTTTCAACAGCATAAATTATGCTACTATGAATATTTCTGTGCAATTGTAGCATTATTGTTTGAAATTAAATTCCCAGAAACAGAATAATTCGATTTAAGGGAGTGAATTTCTCACCAACAGCCTACTGTAGGGTCATGCTCCTGCATAGTCACTAACACCTATTCTATACTTTAGAGACCCCAAATGGTCTCTACTGATTTGGTTACTTGTTCAATTCTTCTCGTATGTTTCATGCTCCCCTATCCAAAAGTCATATATTAAGGCAATCAGTACCTTTAATATTGAAAATACTTTCCTTGGTTTGCCCATTAATTGTGTGTGGTACCTTCTGTTGTCATTCTTTTTCTGTAAAGCTTTCAGGTAGTGTATAGAGGCCTTTCTCAATTCATTTTACATTTTCTTCAATATTCTGTGTAATACTTTAAATATTTTTTAAAGTTTAGAAATTTCTTACTCTTCTATGATTAATTTCTATGTATGGAATAAGGTAAGGATCTCACTCTACAGAACGTCATATTCAGTATGAGCTAAAAGTCAACATATATTTAAGGCTATTTGGACTATAGCTGTACCATGCTGTTTTTAATGTAACATTAGAACTTTTTTTTTTGAGACAGAGTCTTGCTCTGTTGCCTGTCGCTCGGGCTAGAGTGCCATGGTGTCAGCCTAGCTCATAGCAACCTCAAACTCCTAGGGTTAAGAGATCAATCTTCCTGCCTCAGCCTCCCAAGTAGCTGGGACTACAGGCGCACATCATGATGCCTGGCTAATTTTTTCTATTTTTAGTAGAGACAGGGTCTCGAACTCCCGAGGTCAAGTGATCCTCCTGCCTCCACCTCCCAGAGTGCTAGGATTACATGCATAAGCCTGGCCTAGAATGTAATTTAAATATCTCAAATTTCACCCAGAAGTTGAATAAATTTTACCAAAACCAAGTATCTAAAACATGTCCACTTGTCTCTATATCCTTACTTTCTACCCAAGTTTGTATTGTGTATGGAAGCAGTCTCCCCAACTCTAATTGTGACTTTCTCATTCCTGAACATTTGTTCCCCTACCTACTCAAGAAGTACATGTGCGTCTTCCCTTGCTACTGGTCCTCCATGTATACTATTCCTCTGCCAGAAATGCTGCTCTTCCCAATTCTTTCCACATCATGGCCCAATTAGAAAATAGTATACTGGGCCCACTGCAGTTAGGAAATGAGGCTGCCAAAGGGCAATGGCAACCAATGATTCTCCACTTTATGACTTCTAGGACTGAGGGAACTTCTCAGCCCATCTATCATCCACTGACAGAATAAGAGCTGCTACCTGTTGGCTCAGTTGGCACTTAGAGGCAGTCAGCATTCCCTAACTCAAATATAGGTTTTCCCTAACACAGTATTTATCATAGCACTTAACCAGCCTGTGTAATTCCTCACTACTGTGAAACCAACTCAGTATTTCACTGCTTTGAACCTCGTAACAATCCAATGAATGAGGAAGGCAATGTACAATAGATACTAATAGTCTTGAGACCAGGTGTGGTGGCTCACATCTGTAATCACAGCACACTGAGAGAGCAAAATGGGATAATTGCTTGAGGCCAAGGAGTTCGAGACCTGGCTGAGCAACACAGAGAGACCGTGTCTCTACAAAAAAAGGAATAGAAAAATTAGCTCGGTGTGACGGTGGACATCTGTAGTCCCAGCTGCTCGGCAGGCTGAGGTAGGAAGATCACTTGAGCCCAGAAGTTGAAAGCTGCAGGGAGCTATGATGATGGCATTGCACTTCAGCCTGGGTAACAGAGCAAGACCCCATCTCTTAAAAACAAACAAAAAAAAGGCTTGAATATCTAATTCATCAGGTCAAGAATGAAGCTGTAACCAGAAACTGATGCTGATGAAATGTAATTTTAAAAGATGCTTCTAGGCCAGGCACGGTGGCTCACGCCTGTAGTACTAGCACTCTGGGAGGCTGAGGCGGGCAGATTGCTCAAGCTCATGAGTTCGAAACCAGCCTGAGCAAGAGTAAGACCCTGTCTCTATTAAAAATAGAAAGAAATTAGCCAGACAACTAAAAATATATATAGAAAAAATTAGCCAGGCATGGTGGCGCATGCCTGTAGTCCCAGCTACTCAGGAGGTTGAGGTAGAAGGATCGCTTGAGCCCAGGAGTTTGAGGTTGCTGTGAGCTAAGCTGATGCCACAGCACTCTAGCCTGGATAACAGAGCAAGACTCTGTTTCAAAAAAAAAAAAAAGATGCTTCTAAAAAATGGATGGTTCTTAGCCTTGGAATACACTGTGTCAAGAAGAATGTGTGACAATGTTAGAAACATGGTATGTGTGTTCAGGAAGTATATAAGCTTCTATGAGGCCGCTGAACCTGGTCAGCTTACAAACACCTGTTATTGGCTGCCTAGCACATGCAAGTCAGTCTCAAAGAAAGGCAAAGAAAACCTGTGGGCTATCATTTTCCAGGTATCATTATTAGAAAAATATATCTTGGGCTCTAAAAATAATGCCAGATTATCAAAGTATATTAAGTGCCATGCCTAGAAATTTTAAATATACTGTTCAGCTACTGTTTTTACTAGTGGATGAATTATTTTCTTTGCAAAGGCAAAAGGCCTCTGGAAAACTCTAGAATAGTTACACAAACTTAATACAAATTAATGGCTTCAGTTAGGAACCATTTTATTATCAATTTCTCCCCCCAAAAAATATAACAAGGAGCACTTACTAGAAGTCATTCCTGATTGTGGCTGTCCCATGTTAGGACCTGGATTCATGGAAACTGGTACCATGCCAGTAGCATTCGGTAGCATATTCTGTTTCTGTAATCTAGTCCTTCGTTTTTCTTCTAGTTCTTTCTGGATCTTGTAGATCTTCTCAGCTAGAAGGTGGTAGTATTCCGCCTTTTTGAATTTTTGAAGTAAAATAAGAAAAGATGAGGAAAAAAGAGGAACTGCCACTAGGTAAAAATGAACTAAGAACAGATCTGTTTCATTTATTATGCTACATTTCAAAGTAGTGCCAATTTACAAAGGAAAGTTCACATGATGTAGAGAAACTGAAATACTACTTGAGATGAAAGTATCAAGAGCTGCTTCATATTCTAGTGAACATAGTACAGAGCTAGTAGCAGCTCAGCCACTTTTTAGGTTGACAGAAGGACAAACCAGATAAAGTGCCACAGAGTACACTGTATGAAAAAGAAAAACATAAGATTCTATATGACATATACTTAAGAAATTCCTGTTAACTTGATTGTGCTCAGTGACAATAAGATGGGATAACTAAACAGTGTCCTCCTCTGCAGTACAGTATTGCTTGTATATGTTACATAAGAGAAGTAAATTAAATAACCAGAACAGATCCATTTTTGACTTAGAAAAGAAAAAACATGCTTACTCGATTATTTGCAGATTCATACATGTCCCCTTCAACTTTCCGAGCATATGCAACTAGGTTTTCCATCCGTCTGTCTTTTAAAGCAGCAGGATCCGGAGTAGGAAATATGGCTTGAACACTAGAAATAGAAAATTCTACCACTGTAATACCATGTCAGTTTTTCTTATATGTCATAGAAATATACAATACTTTAAGAACTTTTCCTGATTAGTATTTTCCTATTTTTCATACTACAAACACATAGAGGAAAAGGAAAACTACAGGCGTGATACGTATTCAAATCTAAAACCTACTGAAAAGACTTTGTGATAAACAAAGGGTTTTCCTGAAGACAATGTAAGATGCGCCTCCATGAAAAATAACTCTCCAGTCCCTGTCCCTCTAAATATAGAGCAAAAAATTATACTGTGCTGCATTAAAGTAAGAAAAACTGATCTGTGTCATAGTACAAGAAGCAAAAACCTTCAGATCTGTCTACTCTCCTAAAGCTTATAAAAATAAAACCTAATAATCACTCCAATACTGTACAAGATCAAAAACTTGAAATTGAGGGAGCAGAAATTCATAAGGACTCTGCACTGAATCATTAGATTCAAAGTTTTTCATACTCTTGCAATTCCCTTTAAAATGTTTGCCACCAGTATTCCTTATGATTGACAAATGTGGAGCACATTTTCTTAGGACCTCTTGAGACCGGTAACACACATTCAGTTCAGAATAAAACTCTTTAAAAATTATTTTACAAAGTTTGGGTTCTTTTCCATTGACACTTGTATGTTCTGTTTGCCAAAGTACTCCTGGGACTGAGCAACCAATAATGAGCTCCATCTAGGCATATAATAAATATTTATGGAACCACGGACAGGCAACATAAACTCACTCCAAGAATTTTTAAAATGTGAACACACTATAAGAATTACTAAAACAAGAATCACTTAAAAATTGACAAATGTGATTTTTAGACATTATTTTATTACTTGGACACCTCATGTTCAGTTGTATAGCACTTGAAGGAATCAGACTGAGAAGATATAAATGGAATTTTGTTTTTTTCTTTTTTGAGACAGGGTCTTGCTGTCACCCAGGCTGGAGAGTTCAGCTCAATCACACTCACTATAACCTTTAACTCCTGGGTTCAAACAATCCTCCTGGCCTCAGCCTCCTGAGTAGCTTAGATTATAGGCATGCAGAACCATGCCCAGCAAATTTTTAAATGTTTTGTAGAGATGGGGTCTAGATACTGGCCAGCCTGGTCTTAAACTCCTGGCCTCAAGTGATCCTCCTGCCTCAGTCTCCCAAAGTGCCAGAATTACAGGAATGAGCCATTGCACGTGACCTATATATGGAAGTTTAGAAGAATACTTGAGTTGGTAGAAAACTCAGAAGCATATTAAACTTTTTTTTTTTTGAGACGGAGTCTCACTTTGTTGTCCAGGCTAGAGTGTCATGGCGTCAGCCTAGCTCACAGCAACCTCAAACTCCTGGGCTGAAGTGATCATCCTGCCTCAGCCTCCCGAGTAGCTGGGACTACAGGCATGCGCCACCATGCCTGGCTAATTTTTTCTCTGTATTTTTAATTGGCCAATTAATTTATTTCTATCTTTAGTAGAGACGGGGTCTCGCTCTTGGTCAGGCTGGTTTCGAACTCCTGACCTTGAGTGATCCTCCCGCCTCGGCCTCCCAGAGAGCTAGGATTACAGGCGTGAGCCACTGTGCCTGGCCCATATTAAACTTTTAATGTCAAATCAGACAATCAATTCCAAATAATCTATCATTTCTGTCCATTAAATAAGTTCCTAAGCAATTCACAACATAACAGCTTGGCTATTCCTTATTGTTTCCTTTCATTAAACTTGTGGTACACTTTCTTTATCAAATTCCAGTTATTAGCACTACAACTTAAAAATTCCTAAATGTCCATAGGACTGTATCTATTAACTGATTTAAAAAAAAAAGAATTCCTAAATGAAACTCAGCTATTATTGGTTGACTATGTAACATAAAAATGATAGGGCACATGGTTCCAAGTCAATAAAAAAATATGGATAAAATAAAAAGGATCATGCTATGAAGTGGAGGTAACTTTCTGCAAGGAAAAAAAACCTGACTTCTCCAAGAAAAATTGCTGCATTGTGTTTGAACGGTAAACTCTAATCAAGAAGGTCCAAGCTCTACCTTTATGATTGTGAGCACATTACATTTTACCACTCTGTGTGTCTGCCCCTTAGTCTTCTGACAAGAATTCTTGAGTTTAAATAAAAATGGAGTTTGTGAGAGGGAGTACCTGGCATACATCAACATCACAACAAATAGTGCAGAAGGTAGTTCATAAACTGCTACGTGTACACTTCGAGAACCAGAAGACCACAAAGAGACCACCCTACCAGATTCAATTTGGCAACATTATAATTGCTATACCAAAAATAACAGAAAAGGATGTTACCACTGCTATAGTATAATGAGCTGAGGTCTAGTTTTTCTTATGAAATGTGAGTTCACAATTTTTAGTGAATATGTTAATTACTGGCACTAGGCAGAATACTTCAGTTTGTACCCTGTTAAAGCTAAAAGACTCCTTTTATAAATGACAGTGAGAACAAAGTTTGAGAAGTAGAAAACAGAGAATAAGATGCAAGAATCAACATCAACAGTCAGGCTATAGAAAAACCAATAATCCTCTGGTGGTTAAATGCCCAGCAGATTGGAAGCATGTTTAAATGACATCTCGTTACAAATGAGACACATCCACAATCTTACTTACAGTTTGTGAACAAGATGATTTCGAAGATCCTGAGTAATATCTTCATGCCATTGTTTCCGAATTCCAGTACTGGATGGTTGGGCTGCTGTTGGCATAGGACCCAGGGAGGCCACACTGGCATTTTCACTCATCATTGGGCTTTAAAAAGGAGTCATCAAATAGTTAAGAAAAGTCCCAGAAAGATGATCTCATTTAATTAGATCTGACAATGATTATTGCAATGGGTCTAATACTCTATGACAAGTCTATTTGCTTTAAGGAGTTTGGATGCATGTGTAAGGAGTTTGGGTGCATGTGTGTGACCAGTTATAGTGTCTATGTTTATATCTATGTGAGAAAAAAAGAATTACATTTCCTTGTATGGAGGGGAGGATGAAGTCTTGTATTTAGAAAACCAAGTCTTGTGTTACTAGACTAAGCTGTCACTTGTGACACAGCTTATCTCAGGGAACCCCTTGGGTAATGGACTAATTCTTAACACTGGGGTAGAGCAAACTCATTTTTTATGCAGCTGTAAATCTGAAACTTCCTATGGTATTTGGGAAGGTGTAGGTTATTCCTGATCACTGATACAATTTCAAATAAGGCTGTAGAATGGACTCAAACATCCTGCTTGTCATCATTCATCGAGGACATCCTCAAATCAAGGAAATTAAATAAAAAACCTCAAATAAGCAATTATTAACAAGTATTTGAAAATGTGATACAGGACACAAACCAAGATAAAACTTACTTTTGAGAATTTATGGCTGAATGCAACATTGAGTCAGAAAGAAGATTCGGCGTTTGAACACCTACACCTCCATTTACTCCCATAGGACTAGCACCTAAGGCAAAACAAAACAAAAAGACAGAAATAATAAAACAGCCACCATATAATAAACTCCATAATCAAAGGCAAGAACCAGATAATCAGAAAAAATAATAGCAGCCTATGCAATAAATAGTTATTAATAATATAATTAGCAAGGGGGAAGGAGGGGCAAGGGCAACATACGTAACCTTAACATTTGTACCCCCATAATATGCTGAAATAAAAAAAAATAACATAATTAGCAATTATATATAAATATAATATATATAAATGCTAGTACATGAAGTACCCCTACAAACCACTAAGAAAAAGACAAACAATTCAGTATGAAAGTAACAGGCAATTCACAGAAAAAGAAATACAGGCCAGATGTGGTGGCTCACACCTATCATCACAGTACATTAGGAGGGGGTTCAAGTAAAGCCAGGAGTTCAAAAAGACAAGCCTGGACAACAAAGCAAGACCACATCTCTTAAAAAACAAAAACAAAAACACCCCCCTCCCCAAAAAAAAACCAACTTAAAAATTAGCTGGGCATGGTGGTTCGTGCCTGTTGTTACAGCTACTTGGGAGGCTGAGGTGGGAGGATCACTTGAGCCCAGGAATTTGAGGTTGCAGTGAGCTACAATAACGCCTCTGCACTTTACCTGCAGTGACAGAGTGAGACTGTCTCAAATAAAAAGTCACCCTGAACTAAACTTCTTACCTATAAAATAAAAAAGAAAAAGAATGCATGAAAGTACTACCTTTACCTTAAGTCTGTGTCCACTAAAGAATTAGAAGGAACCTACAAGATTAATTTAAATCACTGTGGAGGAAGATACTTATGGCCCTAATTTTCGCAAAACATTTTCCCCTTAGATTTTTAATTACATATCCAATCCATCCTCTTGGCAAGGTCCCTCAAAGTACCTTATATTAAAAGAGCATGGGTGAGACTTGACAACAATACCATTTGGAGTCCAATCTTGGAAAAACATCAAAGACAAATATTTTAGGTTGCTGAGTAAATGGAAAGAGACCCAATAAACTGTCTTTGTTTACAAATGGGATAAATAGCTTATATCCTTAGGGAATACAGTATGATCTCATTCATGGATTTTGCCTATCAGATTAGGCCTGAGCCTGTTTTCCCATCCTCAAATAATCAAACGGGTAAAAAAATTTAGATTTATCAACGAAGAAAAGAATTAATCAATTTCTTTACCCTTTCTACTAATATATATGCTTCTAAACTAAGGCCAAGTTGCAATTCCAGTATCATGTTTCTTATTATCATCATCAATAACAGTATGAAATGACTCTACCACTAATAAAATTGATTATAAAATTAGAGAGTCCCTTTAAGCACCTAAAAAAAAGCCATGCAGAGTCAAAAACTCTGGGTGCAGTCATCAGTCAAAAGTACAATATTTTCGTTAAAATAAAGTACGTAAGATTTGGTTTGAAATGAAAAAACAATCAGTCATATATTCATAAAATGTAGTAAGTACTTTCTGAAAATCCTCTTAAAGACTATTGGAAAATTATAACATAGTAATGGTGACTCCATTTTGATATTCATTTATTTCTTTCTTTCTCTTTTTTTTTTTTGAGACAGAGTCTCACTCTTTGCCTGGAGTAGAGTGCCGTGGCATCAGCCTAGCTCACAGCAACCTCAAACTCCTGGGCTCAAGCGATCCTCCTGCCTCAGCCTTCCGAGTAGCTGGGACTACAGGCACGTACCAATACACTTGGCTAATTTTTCCATTTTTAGTAGAGA